>RJWT010004940.1:0-32074 GCA_004365215.1 Cuniculus paca
TAAAAATCTTCGTGGTTCATCCAAACCAGAAACATTTAAGAATGTGGATTTTGAGTGAACCCATGGCAAAGCTACCATGATTTCACTCAAATGTCATCTTCATTTCCCTTTCCAATTACCATCAGAACTTTGGTCTATAAACTGTTCTCTCTTCCTCATTTTCCTTCCATTTCCATCATTGTCCTCCTAGACTGCTTCCATAGGCCTCTGCTTCTGTCCCATCTCCATTCCTGATCCAAGGGTATGGCAGATCCACACAAGGAGGACTCCACTTATTGCTTCACTGTGAAGTACCTGTGGTAGGCAGGTTGATTTCCTTCCCCTTCCCAAGACACACTGCTTCACGTCAGTTTCTCAATTTTAGATGCTTACCCGCTTGAAAACCTCTCTGCTCCAGCTTTTCCTTTGACTCTGTCTACAATTTAGCCCCTTGGAATCCAATACAAGCCCCTATTCTCCTGAAGACCTTTGGACTCCAGGCAGCTCAGACCCTGCAGAGGGGGGACACAATGAGCAAGTGCTTTTTCTTTGGAGTAGGTTCTCATGTTTTATTCTGTGCTTTGATCCCACTTGAAGTGTCTTCCACAGCTTAGAACCTGATGAGAACCAGTTAAATGCTTTTATAGTGAAGGAACTATGATTTTGCATGATTAATACTATATACAAGAAAAGAAATAAAACTGTTTCACTGTTGCAACTGTGTTCTTCAGCACATATGGTGGCATCTGTTTCTGACTGTCACAAGGTTCCCCAAGTACTTGTGCCTGGGATCTAATTCTGTGTAGTCAGTAATACATCTTTGTTTAACATAAGTGCAGATATTTCAGTAATAACATTGCTCCAGGGAAATATTTTTTCTTTTATAGTCTTTTTAAAGAAAGAAAATGTGAGCCTTGTTTACCAAACAGAATCAGTTCTTTTTCTTTTCAAAAAAGAACAGACATGCTTTTAGATCCAATTTTGACTCCTGGGTTAGTTTCCTGAGTTTGCCATGACAAATTACTACAAATTAGTTGGTTTAAAATAACAGAAGGTTAGGAGTTGGAATGAAGGTGTCACCTGGACCATGTTTTCTCCAGATTCTAGGCAGGATTCTGGAATATCTTCTTTCAGCTTCTAGGCCTGCTACGCTTGTGCCTGCATTATGCCAGTCTCTCCCTATGTCCCCATGTGGCCTTCTCTGTGCACCTGTTGGTTTGTGAGCACTGTGGAAGAACTTTGGCTCATCAGACATCTATGAACTTGGTTCACAGGTGAGAAAAGGACTGGCCCAACAGTCTTCCAAGGAGTGTAGTTGGTATGTATTCTGTGTGGGAAAGAAAACTAATTGGGTAGAATTCAGGTTTATTTTGGTTTTTTTGCCCTTAGCTCTGTACATGAATGTGTTTTCTCAGAGCCCATTTCCTGGAAGTGATCCCTGGAGATGGGGACCTTGTATCAATGGAGGCAGCTGGAAAGAAAGTCATGCTCTGCTGACTGAAGGGTTTAGTTTCACATCTAGTTTCACTTTCAGTTCATGTGATGTTACTTGGAGGTTTCTTATGCTCACTGGCAGTGTCCTTATGCCTGTAAACTAGTTCCCATTGCATGTGGAGCACTTGGCAGGTTGGTGTGGGCTACAGAACTCCACAGGCCATGGAGCCCAAAGAGGTTAAAGGTTCATTTGTAGGTGACAAAGATGAGATTGTCTAGGACTGTTTGTTCACTGGGGTGCTAGGCAGAAAGGCAGCTTCCAAGGTCCTTATCCTTTGCTGTGTTGGTCACAAATTCAGCTTTCTGACCACCCATGGGCCATCTCTTGTCATCTGTGACAGCCTCCTTCCTCCAGCCTCTCTTCTCAGTTCCTTCCTTACACGTGTATAACCTGATCAGTAGTTTATGCAAGTGAGGCATTTGAAAGGAGAAGGCTTGGTTTTAAATTCAGTTTAATTGCTCATCTCTTCTTGAAGCTTCATTCAATCATTTTCTTTCCAGAACCTCAAACAGTTTTACCCATACACAAGAAAGAACAAAATCTACTTTGCTCCACATATGTGCAGAGATGATGTGATTAAATGAAGTACTATCTGTCAAAAGTTTTCTGTTAACTCTTACTTTGTCCTCAAAGGTGTGTGATTATTTGCATATTCCTGACTGGTCACAATTGGTCGCACACAGACTGACTGGAATGTTCTAAAAGATGCAGAAAAGAAGTGGACAGAGAGATGTAGACAGATGATACAGACTGGGCCAGGAAGCTTAGGGAGGAGTGAAGTGACCTTGATGATGATCTCGGTATGTTATATGTAAGGACACTATAAAATCAGAGAGATAAAGGGTTAGACCTTGCTCCTAGACTTCCTTTCCTGCCTTTTTTTTTTTTAGCCATATTTTTAGTCAGTGGTAAAGACTTTACAGATTTTTTTGCTGCTTATTTGGGTCTCTTGCCTACTCCATTACACCCTGGACTGTTGGCCCTTGGAGAACTGGAGCTGGCTAGATTGATTTGTCACTGTGTACCCAGACATATGGCCAGTGCTGTGCATATGAACCCTGGTAATGTCTAATGAGTGATGTGCCCAGCACCTTCCTGCTTCTGCTACATCTTCCTGTTTCAGGGGTAATATGCACCCTACAGGGTTACCCTTTCTTTCTTTTAAGCCATGGTCATCTCTGTGGAACAAATCCCAGCTGTCATTTCCCATCTGCTTTTAGAAAACTAATAGAAACAGAAGATTGCTAATAGGTCAAGAAGCTACTCACGTGGAAGGTGTGAGAGAAACGAGCTTCATGAGGTCAGATGTTGGGCTGGCATGTTTATGACTCTGTGTCAATGACGGGGTGAGTGACTCACCCAAAGGAGACCCTCAGAAAGTGTCTGCTAAATGGAGAGAATGAATGAGTGGCCTCTGTAGAATATTGATAAATGCACAGCACAACTGCAAGATGATCATCCAAATGACACATTGATGATCTTTCAATAATCTGAAAAAGGGGTAATGAGGGCTGTAGAATGACACAAGGACATGGCATGCTTTCATATGTCAATGGAAGTAGAGGGTTGGGTTGGGTAGTTTCCACACCAATGAGGGTGGGGTGAGGGAGCAAAGGCAGCTGCTGTGGGAATGAGCGAGCCATCATTGAGACCATAAATATGCCACAGACCCACACTGGGAGGCTGACAGATGCCCTCCCTGAAAAGCTCAGATGGGAGGGACTCATGGACTCCAGATTTTAAATTAGATTCACCTGAGTCCACTTCATGAACTGTCATTCTTCAGATAGAATGGAAAAGAAGGGGGTTGTGAACGCAAGAAAATCTTTGTAGCTGAGCCTACCTGACTTCCCTCAGTGAGAGGCATATGAGCTGTGTTTCATGTCAAGGAAAAGTAGTTAAATTGCAGACTACTCCATCCTAGTCTTAGAATTCAGGAGGTGTGGTTAGTGCCTGTGGACCACTCATCTCCCCTTCCTTTGATCTATCACTTGATGTAGAGAGAGGCTTTTATGTGTGACTCTTATACAATGGGTAATTTAGTTCATCCCATTATAAAAAACGTAGTAAGTCTAGTTCCAGTACATTTACTTCAGTTATTCTTTAAAGTACTTAGGAATGTATTATTCTCATATGCTTAGGTATCCTGAAAATATTTTCCAGGTTGTTTATAAGTTTTGAATTCTTTTTAGCCAGTGGCAAGTTAGTAAGTTGCAAATTTAAAAATAAAGTAAGGATGAAGGTATATACTTTGTCAGTGTATATATTTGTTTGAAAAGGTGATGCCCAGGGAATGTATTGGCATCACATCAAAAAAGGTACACCTTATTTTTATCTGAAACTGGCACATCATTATGCATGTTAAATTTCAAGTCCATTGCTGGTCTTTTTATGCAATGTAATTCATATTGTAGAAAGATATTTCCCTTTCTACTCAAAGCCTAGCCATTATTTTTTAAATTGGCCTTCTTGGCTGCTTTATAGGCAGTTTTGAAGAAGTCATTCACAGAAGTCTTGATCTGAGATTTAGGCATCAGCATATCTGAGTAAAGTGGCTGCCCACTTTACTCAGTGCATGTTCATCAAATTTGGGTGGTACTTTTGCAACCTGAGGCAGTGACCTGTGGTTTACAAACCACATGTGTATATTTTATTTTAAAATAATTTTAGAAGTTTCAAGTTTGAAGGAAAACGCTTCCTTTACTTTGTATTTTACAATGCAAATTCTATATATAGACTGATATTTCTTTAAGAAATAATATAATTTAAAAATAATTGCTGAATTGCCCTTATCTTTTAAAATAAATGCTACACTCTGGCTTTCTTGAGGCTCAGGGATGTAGAGAAGTATAAAAGGGAATAATAGACTTTTGAGCTTCTGTTTTGTTTGAAGAAGAATGAGGGAAGAAGGTGGCATCTTAGTCTGTTTAGTGTTTCTGTAACAAAATCTCCAAGACTGAGAAATTTAGGAGTCTTTGGCTTATGGTTCTGGAACCTGAGAAGTGTGAAAGCACAGTGCCAGGATCTGCTGTACATCCAGTGACGGCCTTCTTCCTGTGCCATAATAAGGTGGAGGGCACCACACAGAGAGACAGAGAAAGCATGGTCACACAAGTCTCTCTTTCCCTTCTTATAAAGCCACGAACACTATGAGGAAGGTCCAATTCTCATGACCTCATCTAATCCTAAATATCTCTCAAAGGGCCTGTCTAAATTTGGGGATTAAATTTATAATACATTGGCCTTTAGTAGGACACAATCATGGCCTATAGCATCCAAGATCTCATGGGATGGAAAATGTGCTATTCTTTTTTAAACTAAGTGAACGAATGGGATAAGAAAATGTGTGACTTTGAATCAGTTTTGAGGTCTTATATCTGACAGTATGTTTTATAGACTTTTAACCTGAAAGTAGAGCTCTATCTAAAGGGATGTTTTATGGACCAACTTGTGGTAGAATTAAGGTGAATAGAGTTTGTGAATAGAGCAGGGATGGAAATGAACTAAGAAAGCATGTGCAAGGTATAAAATCTTTGTGCAACTGTCTTGGTTACTTTTCTTTGGTTACTGGGACAAAACACCTGACACCCAAAATGAAGCAAGGAAAGGTTTATTTAGCTTACAGTTTCTGGAGACTTCAGTCCATAATCAGCTGGCTCCAAGGCAGGGTGGCATGGCACAGAGACAACACTTCAAGGCAGCAGCCAGAGCAAAAAAGGAGAAAACAAGCCTCTTCTCCTCCTTTGTATTGTACAAAGTCTACTCACCCCTTTTGGGGTGGGGTGTAGCACTCCCAAAAATCTCCTTGTCCTCCTTTGCACAGGACAAGAATAATTACAAATTAAGAACCCCGGCTCCTTGTGAGTCTCTCAGTTAAACTTCTCAAGTTGACACAATGTATCAACCATAACAGCAACACTGTGAATGAGAGAAGACCTGATCTTTTAGAAAGAGGCATAGTAAGGCTAGAAAATAACTTTATCTGCTTCAAACTTAAATTATTTTCAAGGTGAAATATTTCAAGTTTTTTTCTATATGTCCATCACCATTAAAGGAAAACAAATCTGTTAAAACATTTTCAACTTCTTATTGTCTGTAAATGTATGAACAACCATTTTGAAGAAAGCAAGAGACACTAGGGTAACCATTGTTAATCTCCTGTTGTTATGTTTTGAAAACCTGCATAGCTTGCAGTGTTCTGTTTTGAATGTTTGACTCTATTCTGTTTTCTTCTGTTTTGTTTTGTTTTGTTTTGTTCTATTCTTTTTAAAATAAAAAAATTTTAAAAAACATTTTCTACTTCTTATAGCACACTCTTCTGTGCTGTATAGTATGGCATTAAAATTTCAGTCATGTGGCAGAATATTTGAGATAAAAGTGTGTTCTGCCCGTATTTTTTCTCCGCTTTCTACTCAGGCAGTTTGGGTGTATATGTCCTTGTTTGTAAAGAGTCAGAGCAGGGAAAAAAATTTTTTTTATCAAAGTCATGATGTTCAGTGACAAAGAAAGGAGACGGAAGAGTAACTTCCTGGCTGTGAGGGCAATCTGGCTGTGACATCTGTCACCTCATTGACACTGGGGTTGATTTGGCTGATCTAGCTGACTAGGTGGGTGCCTCCTTTTCCCTCACCACTCTATGTGCAATCTTCTGAAGTTTTGTGCTTGATCAAAGAAGGCAAACACCTCCATAAAGGAGGATCCTTTCTTCAGTCAAGGGTATGTGCATCAAGGATATAACAGTACTCCCCTGATAGAACCTCCAAGCAAGCTCTCAAGAAAGAGTGACTTCCAGTTTGGTGGGGACTCAGGGAAGCAGCTGCTAAATCAGTTAAGATCCTTGAACTCCTCAATTATAGTTTTCTGGAAAAAGGACAATGTTCAGACATTGTATGTGTTTACACACTGTGTTTTCCAGCCTAGCAATCATTCTATGGCCCACAGATGCATGAAAGTAAGCAAAGTTACATTGCAAGATATCTTGCAAACTATCTGGGGAATGCCATTAGCTGTACCAGGATAGCTGTAGAGATTAAAGACTTCTTTCATATTTACTTATGATCAAGTAAACTGCATGAATTTCAGAGTGAACCTGGGAGATAAACTGTGCCCTGAATAATGCCAGCAGTTTTACTGACTTAGTCAGATAGAGCTAGGGTAATTTTGAAGAGTTCCACAAATTCTTTGATATTTCCTTCTTCAATAAATGACCTCTTTTTTCATTCCTTTAATTGTGATGTATTCTTAGTGTCTCACTTTCAATGAAAAATGTACGGTAGAAGTGATGAACATCATTTCCAAGAATAGGTTATAAAAAGGCTGTGGTCTCTATCATGACTGTGTTGTGTCTCTTTCACTTGACTTTCTTCTCGAAAAGCAAGTTGCAATCAGCCAGTGTGGATGGAAGTCTCTAGCCAGCAGCCAGCAAGAACCTGATGGTTTCTGCCCATAGCCACGTGGGCAGTACCAATAATCACATAAGTGTACCAATAATCACATAAGTGAGATCCCGTCACCTTTGCCCCATCCTATTCATTAGACATAAGATACTAAGCCCAGCCAACACTCAGGCAAGGTTTACACAAATCTATATAGTCCAGGAAGTGGGGATTATCAGGGGGCTTTTGGAGGCCATTGTAAGTACCAATTCACCTTCAAAAACATATCTTAAGGATGAGGTCATGTGTTTCCTGTAGATATGGCTTACTGTAGTAGAGTTCCTTGCTAAAGAGAATTTGTTGGTGCCATGTTTTGCAAAATTTTGGGAAGAATAGATAGTCACAGCAAACCTTGGTTCCTTTTTGATCCTTAAATCAATTGGATGATGTGCTGAGAGACTGTCATAACCTTAAAAACCAAGACTTTCCTCTCTTACAAACCAGACCTTACACATAATCTGCACATGAGAGCCTTTTAAAACTGGCAGGCCCAGAGCTAAATCACTCCATGATGAATATGTAATTCACACTTAGGTTTAGAAAAGTGGTCTGAGACCTGTTTTCCACAATGATGGGATTGTTCTGAAGAATCCAGGAAGAAACAGATTGTTCTGGTGACATTCATTTACTCATAAAAATGGCTATTTTGATGTCATCTATAGAACTTTTGAATAAGAAAAAAGAACCAGTACTGACAAATAGTTCTTCTTTATTTGCAGTATGATTGAGGAGAGAGAGAGAGGGAGGGATGGAGGGAGAGAGAGACAGAGAGAAAGAGAGAGAGAGAGAGACAGAGAGAAAGAGAGAGAGAGACAGAGAGAAAGAGAGAGAAAGAGAGAGAGGATTCTTCAATTACCATCCCTTAGAAGTAGCAAAAACCTGAGAGGTGATAAATTACATATGAAGACAGGTGATGAGCCAGAGGCTAGCTTTTCCTTATGAATCCTACTATTTACATTTCTACTGCTTGCCTCTTAGCAACACCACATCAAGTACCTGAGCATTCCTTGTTGGATCTTCTTCCTCTTGTTTTGTTGAGTTCACACCAGTCTTCCACTTCCAAAACTTCTATTTTGTGACAAATACTTGTTTTCCTAGATTTCAGTTTTGTCTGGTTTTTGTAAATCAGATTTTATTGGTATACATAGTGATCACATTCATCATAGAGAATTTGTACCTGTACATAGTATAACTTGTTTCTTTTTTTCCCATTCTGCTACCTTCCCTTCAGCTCCTCCTCCCCTCTCCATTTATAAAAACTTTGTTTCCATGTTTTCCTCGCTCTTGCTCTCACTCTTGCTCTCGCTCTCTCTTCTTTTCCCTCCACCGTTGTCTGCTTTTTAGGGCCTTAAGAAGCACACTTGTGTAGTATGGTAGTTTTCTCTCTCACTTCTTGGGGGGAAAGGAATTTATTAAATGAGCTTTTAAGCAGATCTAAGCATGTGCAACAGTGGCTCTTGCAGTGTGTAAGTGATCAGCAAAATGAATTTATGAAGGAGCTGTTTGGGGGTGTCCAGCTCCAGTGTGCTCCAGGAGAGTGGTAGGTCACTCTGTAGGAGGTGTTGACATTTAGCCCAGTTGCTATCACAGGAACATGACTGACATTGTGCCTGGATTTGCTCCTTTCCTCTTGAGTCCTTCTACTTGTGATGACCAATGATTCCACAACTTGTGGGGCTCCTTCAGGACACGAGATGTGCCTTGTTGGTCTAAATATTTTGTTCTAGTTCCCTACTTTAGGACTCTCGTCAAATGATTTTTGAATGAATTAAGGAATCCATGAATAAATAGGAAGTATGTATACACATACCTGTGGACCTATCTTCTGACATCTTCTCTTGTGTCAGGTTTTATATGAGATGCTGACATGTCGTAGGAAAGATGTATGATTTGTCCTTGGATAGCCTGGGTTTAAGTTTCCTCTTTGTACCAGCTGAATAAACATGGACACTTTAATTAAAGTTCCTTCTGCACAATGCATATCATACTGGTAACATTGATCCCACGGGATTCTGTAGGGGATAAAAGTATCAACACAGGAAAGTGAAGAAGCAGTACTTGGTATTTTGTAAAGCTCAACAAATGTTTTTGTTTCAGGTGGTATACACAAACAAAGGATATGGGCTTCTTTTTGCATATTATTTGCTAGTTAGTGATTTATTTCATTTTTTGCATTTTTATTCAGAATGGAAGTCACTGGACCTATCATATAATATGTGGTATTTTGGTGCTTGGATAAGTAATTTATTATAACTACTCAATTTAAAAAATAATGATACAGTAGTAAGAGTTGAAAAACAAGTTGGTTAAGTGAAAGAAGGTCTCAATTCAGATCCTGGTCTGAATTCTTTGTGAGCAAGATGTTTAATATATCTGGATATCCTTTTTCTAACCTTTAGAAATTTTAATTTTTTAAAAAAAATTTCATAGTTGCAATCACAAGTGACTGTGTCGAAGTGCTTGCTATGGTGCCTAGCACAGAGTAAGTGCATAAACATTTTAGTTTCTGTTCTTCCTTATACTTAGGATAAGAAGAATAAGAAGTGCCTTCCACTCAAAGTGTAGATTTGGTTTCTTCCCTAATGGCAAACAGGTTCTCCTGTTTAAAGAAGGCCACTGAATTTACCAGGAGCCTTAGGAGTGTTGTTGAAGTTACCGTTGAGGACTTTTCATTACTCGAGAAGAAATTGGTAGAATAAAACAAGTGTGTGGTCAAACCTTATTCTGTTTTTCAGTTTATTTCTTCTCCTCCCTGTCTTCCTCAGCAACTAGCGAGCTACTACTCACCCTGAAACATGGGGAAAAGTGATAAAAATAGTTTCCTGACTTTGATTGTATAAGTTCTAAACTTGTCAAAAGAATTTTTCTAAGTAAATCATTAAGAACAGGATGCCTTTACTGAGAAGTCATTAGAATTGACAAAAGACGATTTCTTTTAGTAAGGAGGATAATATCTTTTGGGATAGAAGTTGACCCTGCTCTAGAGGTGAGCTCAGAACTAGGTTTGCAGTAGAACCCTCACAAGTTTGCAAATCCTCAGAGAGAATTGTGCCCGTGTCTCCCAGTAGATGGGATCATGCACAATTGCCCAGAGATATCTACATTCTCAAGGGAACACAAAAGTAGCCCTGACACTCTCTGAACTAGAAAGGGACTCACAGTCCAGCAAAAGTTTCAGCAGACAAATGAGCGGACATAAGAGTTAGGAAATCTGGAGAGTTCATCACACTGAGAAACATCTGAGGGTACACACTCCAGGTGAAACTGGTGTTTAGAAAAAAATTTAATTGTAGGTCACCAAACATAAATTCACTACGCTTCAGGATTTATGGACCTAAAGCTATTTTGACTGCATGTGTGTTTGTTTTCTATCAGGCCCATGCACGTTTGTACTTAGACTTTGCAGTGGTGGCCATGAGCAATGGATCACATCTGGAGCTTTTTAGGAATCCTTCTCTGCCACTATTTTTGGCCTATCATCTCTACATCTTAGGCCTCACCTATTTGTCATTCATCCTCTATTTTTTTCTGATATCTTTCTACAAGTTGGGGTGTGGACCTTCAGGCCTTTATTGCCATACTAGACATACAAAGAAAACTCAGTTTTCTTCATATCTCTCTGCACAGAAGCCAGAGATATGAAGTGCCAAGCCCTGAGGAGAAAACTGCATGTTGGTTGGTGCACTGAGTGCAGTATTTATCAGGACTCTTGTTGGAAATCACAGAAAATCTGATTCAGTTTAGTTTGAGCCCTCAGGCAATTTTCTGACTGATAAACTCAGAAAGTCCAGGGAGACTCAGGTGTAGTAGAATCAGGTACAATTTTTTCAGGACTAGGTTTCTTTCTTCAGTTTATCTTGGCTCTGCTCATAGGCAGGGATTGTTTTTTCTTGAGACCCTCAGTAAGTCAAGGTTAAAACTAGGCTATCCCTTAACCTCTAGAGAGAAAGTTCTCTTTCAAGTGTCCTGACCAATGTCTCAAAGGATCTTCTTACTGGTTCTATTTTCCAAAGTTTTTCCCTAAACCAAATACTGTGCCCAAGGGATACCACACGCTGATTCTCCAGCATAAACTGCATGTTTAGGCCTAAAGCTGCAGAACAGTCTGTATTTATCAAACACATAGGTTAAGAAGGGGCCAAAGTGAGGGTGTAAATGTGGGGCTGGCTGATAACAGTAGAAAACCAGGATGAATTTTATCTAGAAGAAAGAAACAGATATCAGGCAGGTCCAAGAAGTGCTTGTCAATTTTAGGTACAGTCATACCTCAGTATCCATGGGTATTTGTTCTAGAATGATCTGTGGATATTGAAACCACCACATGTTCAAATCCTTTATAACAAATGCCAGCCTCCTATACACTTTACATAATCTCCATAGGATTTATAGTACTTAATGCAATGTAAATGCTATGAAAATAGTGTTATACTATATTTCTGAGAGCTTAGTAATAAGGAAAAATGCCTTCACGTGTTCAGAGCAGATGCCCTTTTACTCCAAATGTTTTTGGTCCAATGTCTGTTGAACTCACAGAATTTGGAACCCATGTCTGTGGAGGTCCACCTGGATAATCTTTAGAAGAAGCAGCTGGAGAAACTGATAAGGCTTGAATAGAAAGGGCTCAGGATGCCGAGCTTGACAATTTGGATTTTACGGCTTTATAGCCAGTAGGACACAATTATTGGAGATGGCAGGGGTGGGAGGATTATGTCATATTAGTGGAAGATGATGTGGGCACGTGAGAAGCAGAGGCACCAGATATTCATCAAGGAATGGGTGCTGGATCATTTTATTTTCAATTTTCATTTTTCAAGGAGTGCTGTTTTTGAATGGAATGCAAAAATGGACTCTGATGCTTCGTGTTTCCTTTTTTAATATACAGAAACAAATTAGACTACCCAAATGGTCATGCTTTCAATCATATTCCTTTGTGACGTGCAACTGGGGTCTCATGCCACAGAGGCTACTTAATGGATTCGTGAATTGAAGAAATATAACGGGTCCACTCATAAGGCCCAATATTTTGAAGGTTAAAATTCTTCTACCCTGGAAAAGGGAGATTTGAGCTCTTATTTTGCACCAGAATTTCTTGCATCTACACTGTCAAATCAGTAACTCCTAAAGTTTGCTATTGGTGTCTGTCACCGAACCACACAAATATCCGGAAGTTTCAGCCGAGGAAACCTCACATTTGTGAATTATGAAATGCCTGTATTTTAAATCAACATAACCTCACTCCCAGAATTTTTAGAAGTACGCTTCTACTTTTGAAGTAATTGTTCCTATTCTAAATGACAAAGAGAAAAGAATTTTAAGGTTACTGCATGAAAAAGTACAGAATTGCTATGTTCTCCCAGATTTTTTTGCAGGCGGCTTAAACATTGTTTTAGAACTTGGCATCTGGGTCCTGCACATTTTGAAGAGTTCACAGCTGTTTAGGTTTAAGATGTAATTGCCTTTAATTATCAGTGTCAGATAAAACACACACAGCCCCTCTGGTCCAAGAAGAACCATAACAATGAGGAAAGTGAACTTGGCTGTAGAAAAGTTACACTTGAAGATGCAGCTTGGATTCTTCCAAAGAAGTTCCCTGCCACAAGAGTTCTCTGAATGTTTATCAGAGGGAAGTTACAGTAGAGACTCTGAATATAAAGACTGTTGGAAGATTTATGTGCCAATTTTCAGTGAGATTTATTTTGATAAATTATACTGTATCAATATGTAAAAATCTAATAAATATAACTCTTTAAAGAGGAAGCTGGTTTTATTTTACTGTTTCGGAGAAGAGGTTTGGCAAAAAGTCAGAATATGCATTAAAAACACACTTTCAAGAAGTCTAATAAATAAAGTCTTTGAAATATGGTTTCCTAGTGAAAGGCATTTTAAATCATCTTGATAAAGAATCTAAATTAGACCTTTAAATAAGAATGGTGAATTCCCTTAACTTATTATTTATAGATTGTTTGGAAATAAAATCTATGCAAACTTATTTCTTCTCCCATTCTTTATAAGGCAACTATATGGTCAAGTTTTAGCAGCACATGTGGTTAGCTGCAGAATGGCCTCATTAACAGGGGGAGGCAAAGGCTAGCTAGCTAGGTATTTACGGAGCATGTAGAACGTGCTGGGTGTTGGGTGAGATGCTTCTTGTGTACTTTGTCTCTTTGTCCTGCGTTAAGAAGTAAAGCACATAGGTATTAGATCCAGGTTGCTTGTCATGGGCTAGCTGTATGAATTTGAGCAAATCTCTTTGCTTCATTCTGTCTTAGTTTCTTTCCTTAGTTTGTTATCTATTACCTAAAAGCCAATCATGGTTTCTGGCTAGTAAGATCATTGGAAGGTTAACTGAGTTGGGACATATAAGTGTTTAGTATAGCTGCTGGTATGAAGAAAGTGGCAATAAATGTAACTCATAACATAATCATCCTTCTTTTACTTAGACTGAGATGGCTAAGATATTGGCTCACAACCATGTAGACCTGGCTACCGGCTTCAAATCCTGTGTGCCAATTATGTCTGGGAACATTCTCAGATCAGTGAGCTTTCAGAATAATGCTGTTGTTTCTATCTCGATCTGTGCTGTGTTTTCATTCACTCATTCCATTGTCATTTTTATATATGCATGTTATGTGTCTATTGCGCATATAGTATATTATATCTAATCTATAAATCATGCATCATGCACTATATTATGTTCAACCTACAATACTTATTAGAGGTGGTCCCTGAATTATGATGTTTTGACCTACAGCTTTTTTTAACTTTAAAATGGCTCAAAAGCATACACATTCAGTACCAGTCAAACTTTTTTTTTTTTATGTTGAAAAAAGCACAACCAAATAAAACAAAACAGAGTAGAGTCAATCACAACAAAACAATGAACATGGTACATGACTTCTAAATAGGGTATAAAGTAATTGATAATGGCTACCATAATGCCTCTTGTTATCTGCAATATACCTGCCTATACCATCAGGAAAGTGTAAAATCAAACAAAATAAAACAGTAAACACAAAACAAAACAAGACAAAACAAAACAAGAAAAACAAGGCAGAACAATGTAAGCAATACAGAAGTTCAAGATACTAGTAGAATAGCAGTGACTACCATAATGTTGTTATCTTCAGAATAGTTGCCTACACCTTCAGACATACTACAATCAAACAACACAGAATAGAGTAAAATCAATCAAAACAAAACAAATGAAAGCAATACAGAGTTTCTAAACAAGATAATTGGACATCCTCGCTGGCTGCAATTATATATTTTGTTGTCTTTAAAATAGCTGTCTATGCCATCAAGTATAATAAAATCAAACAAATTAGAATAAAATGAAACTAGTCAGAACAATGAAGACAATATGAGTTTCAAATCATGATAATAGATTAACAGTGGCCACTTCCTTTCCTTTTCAGATAGTTCCTCCTCTTTGACTTTCCCAATATGTAGTGAGCATTTTGGATCCCACTAACTCCTTTAGTTTGCTGCACTAGAGAGGCAACATGAAATTGACTCACGAGACTCTGAACCATTTCATCCATGAGTATGATCACCAGTTGCCTCTATCCACCTACAAGAGCTTTGAGATTATCTTCCTTTATAGCTGAGTAGGTGTCCACCACATAAAATACCAAGTCTTTCTTATCTTTTCTGCAATTAATGGGGAGGCTACCCCTACTTTTTTTTCTGACTCCCTGTCACTTAGGGCATTGTTCCCTCTACTTTGACTTTCACTCTCTGAGTTTTCTTTCTAGTTAAATGTGTTTCTTGTATAAAGTATATTGATAGATCCTGTCTCCTGATCCACTCTGCCTGTGTTTCTTTCTATTGGTGCATTGAGGCCCTCTTGCACTGCATTGTCTCTGCCGTTCTATTTTCCTGCCATTGGCTCCCTACTTTTCCTCTCCATTCAATCGACTGGCCCCACTTGAGGGTCCCCCTCTGCCATTGTTCCTGGGACCATGGTCCTTTTCTTTTATCTCCCTAGAATGTCCTTTAGTGTTCTTTGTAGGGCTGGTTTGGTGGTCATGAATTTCTTGAGTTTTTCTTTGTCATGGAAGTATCTTGTTTCTCCATTAATTTTGAAAGAAAGTTTTGCAGGGTATATCAGTTGGGGTTGGAAGTTGTTTTCTTTCAGGACTTGCATTACTTCACTCCAGCCTCTTCTTGACTTGATGGTTTGTGTTGAGAAGTCTGCCATGATTCTGATGAGTTTTCCTTTATAGGTGATCTGCTTCTCTTTTCTAACAGCTTTTAATATTCTGTTCTTGAGTTGAATTTCTGGGATCTTGGTTATTATATGTCTGGGTGTAGATTTGTTTTGGTTATGGCTAGCTGGAGTTCTATATGCCTCACTTATTTGAATGTCACTTTCTTTTTCTATGCTTGGGAAATTCTCAGAAGTTACTTCTATAAATAATGTCCTGATGTCATTTGTCTTGACCCTTGCTTTTTCACTCACATTTTTAATTCTTAAGTTATACTTCTTTGAGTTATGTAGCAACTGTTGAATTTTTCCTTCCTGAGTCCTTATTTTTAATAGATCTTTCCTTTCATGATCACAAGCTGCAAACCTGTCTTCAAGGTTTGAAAGTCTATCTTCAGTTTCTTTCAAGTGGTTTTTCCAGCTTTCAATGGAGTTTTTAATTTTCTGGATATCTCTTTGAATCTGTTTCATGCATTCTAAATCTCTTTTATATTGTTCATTCATGGTTTCCCTCATTTTCCTATGCTCCTCTATTTTTTTATCTGTGTCTTCTTTAGAGATGCTTAGTATTTCTTTTATTATAGTTTTCATTTCTTCTTTTACCTGGGATAGAATTTCTGTTCTAATTTCTCTTATTGCTTCATGAAGTTGTTTCTTCACTTCAGTTGACAATCACTTCAGTCATTTCAGGTGTGAAATTCTCGATTTCCTCTGTGTTTACCTCTCGTGGACTTGCGTTGCTTGGGTTGGATGCCAGAGATTGCCCTCTCCCTCTTCGTCTTGGCATATTCCTGATTTCTTCCACACACCTGGGTAGTGTGGTCCCAGGCACCCCAGCACTGGCCACAACTTCTCCAAAGCTAGAATATTCAGCTTTCCTGGCCAGTGCTGGCTATGTACATCTGACGGTGGGCACCTGTGTGTCTGCATTTAGCAGGGTACTGAGCCACCTGGAGTTTTCCCAGGAGCAGACCTGGTCATGCCCTGCAAATCTAAGGTGTTTAGGAACCTATGCGATGTTGTCTGAAATGAGCACTGGAGTGGATCTGGGTCCAAACAACTTCTGTGGGTCTGCTCACAACCTGGAGCTGCCGAATGACTGTTTGGTTTGTCTGGCCTCGGTCCAAGCAACTTCCTGGGGTCTGCCCACAACCTGACGCTGTTAGAAGTGGGTAGTACTCTTGGCTCTGGGTGTAACCTGCCCGAATCCAAGATGGTGCCCAGCCAATCACTATCTCCCATGGGGGAATGGAGTCCCCAGCACTCACCACCAGCTAACGCAAATCTCTGCATCTGCTACTCTCCTTCACCCCCACACCTCTCCACAGAGACCTCTGGGGTTGACCACAACTGTGGCCACGACCGTGTGTCTCCAGGCTCAGCAGCTCTTCTGACAGGGTGGGTCCGGCTCCAGGCTAAGGTGCTGCCAGCCACCACATTCTTTGTTTAAATTCTTTTTATTCTCTTTGTGGGCTTCAATTCATATTTTAGATTCTTCCTGGGTCCAGGGGACCCACTTCTTTCCTTCTTGTCCTCTCCATGATGCTGTATTCCAGCATCTGAACTGTTACTCTCAGAGAGACTGTTTACTCTGCTGCTTACTGTTCCGCTATCTTTGATCCTCCAAAATTTGGTTTTTGAAGTATGTTTTTTTGAGATAGGAATAGGCAGTCCAACTCTTTTTATGATGCTGGCTAGCAGCAGCGAAACCCAGCTCCTAGTCAATCATGCAGTCATAAGAGAAGAAAACAAATATAGAAAAAGTGTCCAAACTTTTGGCTTGGTTGGGCTGCATTGAGTGACAAGGAACTGTGTGAAGATGTATATAAAATATACAACATAATGCACATGACTAGCAAAATTTTCTTTTTACTTTATCAAATTATTTTATGATGTGATGTAACAATCCCAAGTTTAATAATTAAATAAGAAAAGATGTATCTTCTAGGTAATCATAAAAAAACTGTCTTAACAGACGCACTGCTGCACTTTACTTACTAAATGGCATAAGTGCACATGACATCTTATATAGGTGGGTTTCTGTTTGACTGGTTGTGTGTGGCAGGTGCTGGAGATGGTATAAACAATGCACTGTGCCCTTCCCTCTATGGCATTTTGCTGTTGCCTCAGTAGTGGGCAATCCAGTTGTGAAAAGTATTTCTAAAATTCACATGATAGTGTTAAAAACTTAAAGTCTTGTGGTGATGCAATACGGTCTTATGCAGCTGGACTATAGTCTTATGGGGCTACAATACCAGCTGTCCACAGCCACATGTGGATGTGGCTTAGACACACCTACTCCATAGTGTTTTATCAGCAATTTGGGATTATAGACATTCCATAAATTACATGAGAATTTTATATTATAAAATAGGCTTTGCATTAAATTTTCTCAACTTTAGGCTAATGAAAGAGTTTTGAATACATTTTAGATAGAGTAGGCTAAGCTATGATGTTTTGTAGATTGAGAATATTAAATGTATTTTTGACTAAGATATATTTCCAATTTACGATGGGTTTATTGAGATGCAGCCATCATGAGTTTGAGGACAATCTAGATTTTACAGGTCCATCTTACAATTTTATACTATGATACACTATATTACTATATATTGTATAGATAATATAAATACTATATAGTATATAATATAGTAAATACTATGTTGTATATAATATAGATAGATGTATCCATGCAGATACTGAGGATTTTATGCTATGTACTAGGAATAAAAAGTGGCTATCTTGGCTCACCTTAGAGTAGAAAAAGGAAGTCAAGATGTGTCAACAATGACAAGAGAGTGCGTTAACCATTATGATCAAGAGAAATATATGTTGCTAGGTACATAATGATGGAACCAGGGCAGTACATTGCTATGATATAAACAGATGTTGACAATCTAGTTGTTTCCATTTGCTTCTATTTGCTAAGTTTCCACTTCAATTTACTAGGCTGTCCCATTCCCGAAATATTTTGGAGAATCAGGCTATTACTCTAACAACCACAAAGATCAGCCATGGCCCAGATACCCATCATGCAGTTTGTGTTGATTGCAAGAAGCTTGCTGAACTAGAAAGAGAGATTGGTACACTAAGCTACAATTGGGTGAGAATCCTGGTTCTACCACTCACTCTCTGGGTGAATTAACTATGACATTATCTCATCTGATCCTCTGTGACTATGTCTCTAAAAGAGAGAAAATGCTTCTTTTGTGCATGCTGACCTGTCCCCACAGTCAGCTTCATGCCCTACATAGTTTCTTATCCCTAACTAGTAGGAAGATTTTGCATACTGGGTAGAACAGGTCACCTGCAGGGGTCAGGCTCCTAGTCCCTGGAAAATTTAATGCTGTGTAACAAACCACAACATGAAACATCAATGTGACTGTTCTTTCTATAGATTTTTTGTGAAAGTACTAAAATTTGAATAGGATAGGAAAATGTTCAGGGGTTCTTGGAATTTTCTGTCCATTATTGGGAGTTCACATGTCTTGCATATCCTTAAGTCTAACTGCTTGGGTTCACTCTAAATTGTTTCAGAACAACAGAGTTTAGTGCCACTTTATTGCCACTGTCCTTCCCTTTCTGTGTCTAAAGTCAGCTCAGAATTTCCTGTCTATGTTCCACTCTTCACTTGCTTGTTTAGAAAGTAAACGCAGCACCCTGAAGAAACATTTTATGATTGGTGGACTTTGGAGGATGTTGCGCTACAATGCATTAGAGTTTAGTTTTGTACTTAGTGATCTCCTTGTCTTCCCTATCCTAGACATTGATTCAAAAGGAATTGAACTTTAAATATTTTTTAAGGGAAGGCATATGGATAAAGCATTTCACTTCTGAATTTAGAAATCTAAAAGCTTCACCGGAAAACTTATGTGGCAACCAAAGTTATCCACTTTCCATTGCCAAACTGGCTGGAAAAAGAGGCTGGAGATTTTATGGATGCAATTGACACAGATCTCCTTCTCCTACAGATGGTCAGAAACACACATTTTGTGAAAAATTTACTTGCAAAGCACTATTTGAAACTACTTAAAAATCAATTTTTATTTACAAAAATGCTGTCTAATATCACCAAAGCTCAGATCCAGCCCTTTGCTCTTCAAACTTAATAGCAAAATGCACCAGGAAAGTGACTTCTCCATGCCATCTGACATTTGCACTCAGGCAGGCACCAATGGCCATGACTGTTCATATTAAGGTCATCCACATTTGTTCCTCTCTCCAACATCCAAGGAAAATGAATCCACACCCTTGATGAATGAATTGTATGTTTCTGCAAGAAGAAAGATGTATGATAAGGCAGTTAAACATCAAGAAAAATCACATTGAAAAACCCATCTGAAATTAAAAGGATGCCATGAGATGTGACATTCTTAACTTCACCACTACCCAGTAATTGTAAATTAGTTTAATTACTGTGCAGTACATAGAACTGGAAACTTCATTTTCATGTACTAAGATATGTGGTCAGCTGCTTTGTCTGTTGAGACTGAATTTGGGGTTTCAACAGCACCTGTAAGAGAAGTGATACCATAAAGATTACTTTAACTACTGGAGAAAAAGAGATAGGGGAAAAAATACTCTGAAAAGCTTTGAGGGTTTGTGCTTCCTCTATAAACCTACTTGTCGAGTAAATTAAAGCAATCCTCGCATCTAAGTTTCCCAGTCTTGAAGCATGTCTCAATAAACTGTTTGAGATCTTAGCCCTTCTAAGAAATGAATCATATTTTCTCTGTCATACTTGATCACTGTTGACTACTAATTCACCCAGTATTGATCTCAAGGCCATATTTCTTACTGTTTAGATGGGGTATTATCTCATGCTATTAAAATGCTGCCAAGTTTCAAAAACCCTTACAGTCCTTGTAGCCAGAGGCCAAGTTCATCCTTGTGAAGCACAGCAGGGTTGGGCACTTAGATTTGACATTTTGATCCTTCATTTATTGTGTTTTTGGGTAGATGTCTACTTGTGGAAAGGAGAAACACTGTGCTTCAGTAAGACTGAAAGTAAGTATTGAAAGAGGTGACACCTCTGTAGAGATTTTGCTAAATTACCTTCTTCTAACACTTTTCTCAGTCCTGAAAACTTCAAGTATCTTATTAAAAAGCTCCTTGATGCTGAATTTCCTTTAGTTTTTTTAACTTTGTCTAAAATGTAGACAATGTGAAAAAGGGAAGATGTAAAAATACCATGCTTTCCTAATTATAAATGTAATATGTATTCATTGCAGAGAATGTGGATGACTTAGAGTACATGAATAGGAAAATTAAATTGATCTCTATCCCACCTCTTAGGGATTACTGTCATCAACCTCTGTTTTGGGGAGAAATAACATCTGATGTGCAAAAGCAGAGACTCTGAGCCAAGAAGCTTCGGGTGTGAGATAATCACTACTATTTAATAGTCTTGTGACCTTGTGCGGTGTGCTCACTTGTATCATGGAGATTTAGTGACAACTTTAAAGGAGCATTGTGAGGACCAAATGAGATGATGTATATGGAGAACCCATCCTGGTTCATAGAACCCTAGAAGCACTTAATATATGTAGCTATCACACCATTTGATTTGTGTGTGTGTGTGTGTGTGTGTGTGTGTGTGTTAGCGTTTCTTCCCTCTATAAGTAGGCACGGAACTGCAAATGTGAGGTTTCTAAATGTTGGTCACCAGGTAAAAAGAAATGCTGATCAGATATTTTATGTATTTCATATATGGAGCACCTGAATTTAATGTACTTGTCGTACGACTTTATTGAATCACGGTAATTTATATTGTTGCATAAATCATAAGTCTGAATAGGAAATGGAGGTCCATTGTTTTCCCAGGCAGCTGAGAGTGATTCTAAGGCAGCTCTTACAAATGGAGCCAGATACAGGATGCAAAGGGCCAACTTTGCTCTGGGCAGAAGGCTTGTATTAAGAAGGGAAATGAAAGCTAACCTTACCGGTTAACTTCCCCAGTGGGATAGTTGTTGAAGCAAAGAAAGAAGAGTGAGGAAAAGCGCTCTCAAGTCCATTACCCATTGCCTGAACGTTAACAGAAGTCTTACTGAAAGTACTACCTCAGTGGGATTTGAACCTGTGACCTATGAAACATGAAGCAGCTCTACTGCCCAAGCTTCTGGAAGAGATTTTGTCTTGGTGGGTAGAATCAAATTGACCAGAGCTGGCATTTAGCCAAGACTCCAGGGAAAATAGTTTCTTTCTCTTTGAGGTGGGAGGAATTGGTGAGAAGGAGGGTCCAAGTTTCTGTAATGATTATCTTTCCAAGAACCGACCTCGGGAGGCAGAGTGCAATTATCTGGGTTGAAATACAGCCAAGACCTGGGGCTAATATCTTTGCTTTTGTAAGATGTGCCAAGGGTTGTTAATGAGCCTCTGAGTTAAGACCTAGGTTTGCAAGAGAGGAGATTGAAAGAAAAGAGGGTGTTAGGCTCGAAAAAAGTGGGCTTGATGATTCTAACCTTTTCATCAGGTATTGCTTTGATGTTAGCTCAGAGGGACAAGCAACAGTACTGTGGCTGCATTGAAGACTTTTCTGACCTACTCTGTGTATTGATCCCTTCTGGATCTCTTCTGAAGCTATGTATTGGTGATGCTGTTGATTTGGGGGAGGGATAATTTAATAGGACCAAGTTGTTTGGGAGTGAGTTAGTCTTTCCTGCCAACACACAGGACCCATGTCAAAAGTCTTTGGAGCAACTGAGCTCTTGAACCCATCTCCATACCCAGGCTCTGGGTGTTCTCATTCTCTTCTGGCCCACCATTCACTTGTACTCCCTCCCTCCACACACACACACAGTTCTTTCCACTCTTTTTCAAGCATGAATTTAGCCAAACTCTGGTTTCACAATACTTGGATTTTTTGCTCAAATCATTAACATACATATACACCTTTTAAATAAACCAATGGAGTTTTAATGCACACATTAAGTTTCAACTGGGAAATGTTCTCAAATCATACCAGCGTCTTTCCAACATAGTCATTTTCTAGGAGGTGAGCAGCCTGCATCCTTTCACAAATGAGAAAACTGAGGCCAAAGATATGGAGCAATTTGCTCAATACCCTTAGTTGGTAAGTGGTGGAGCTGGGAGCTGAGACAGTCTTGATCTATCTACTTGCAAGGAAAATTTTGAATGACTTTAACACTTGTCATTTTTCATATGGTGTGCAAAAAGCAAATGATAAACATCAATTAGTATCTGTCTGGGTTTTGTATAGTAGCTAGACTTTCAATTAAATTAGGAAGTTATGTGCTTGTGATATGCTAGAGAGAACCCTTGTCTCCCTTTAGCAAGACAGCCTTGGAGGCTTTGTCCCCCTCAGGCCTTTTACATACTGCCAAGTCCCTGGGCCTCCTGGCTCCTGTATTCCAACTCCTGATCCTTCTCCATCTCCCTTGTTCTGGATGAATCTTTCTTTTTACCTGAAGGGCCTCCCCCATCTGTTCGGCTTACACCAGCTCATCAGGATGTCTTTTTGATTTAAGGCCAAATCTTCACTCCCAGGTCAGAAGGGGCCTCCTCTCTGGGAGCCCTGGCTGCTTTCCGCATCCCCCGCCTCAGCAGTTGCAGGGGCTGCTTCTCAGGAATGACATGCCTCTCCTCACACCACACCTCGTTTGGTGCTTTGTTTTCTCGTTTCTTTCCCAAGTCTTGGCAACTGAATAGCACCTCAGCACAGTTACACACTTAGACCACAAGTTGTCACTGATGTTTTCCAGGATTGAAACTGCCTGACTTTTTTCACCTTTTTCCATCTGAGGCTAAATGTCATCCCGAGAACAGGCTGGGAGAGCCTGGCAAGGCACTGAATGTGCAGGGAAAACTGTTCTAGTTAGAGAAGAAGCAAGCTCTCAAAGCCATAAAACTGTATTGGACACAAAGAGAGGCCAAGCCCCCATTGAATGAAACTCACCACAATTCACAGTCTTCTTTATTCGACAGATATGTACAAAGCACTGACTTTTAATGGCACATGTGTGGTGCTGGGTGCCAGGAATGTAATATGTAATAAGATGAGGCTCCTGCCTCAGAGGGGACACAGACACTAGAATGTGGCAATGCAGTTACTTTGACAAGGTTGAGCAGTTAGTAGCAAGTACGCATCATGATATAATGAAAGATATGTATCCTACACATTTCTCATTGGGGAGACACTCAACAAACTAGTTCTGGCAAAAGTTGAGCTCAGGAGTCCAGCCAAGTATGGGAAAAGTGTGCTCAGACAGTGGTACAAGCATTCATGAAAGCCCAGGAATGAGAGAGACCATAGGAGGGACTCCAATGGAGGGAGAAAGATAGGGGATCTTATACAGAAGGTGGGAGCCACATTGAAGGAATTGAGTTGTGACTTAAGACACAAGAGGATTCTCTGAAGGCTTTGACTGATTTACTGTGGAGATGTTGAAGAGGCAGGGGCAGTTAGAGTGCAGTGTCACTTGTCAGAAGAGGAAGAAGGACCCACACCATTTGGATGGCAGTGGAGATGAGGGTGGGTCGGAATTTTTTCAGAGGCCGACATACAGGGCCTTGGGACTGACTTATGAGTGACTAAGAGGATAGATTCTATGAAGGCCTTGCTCCTGTCTAAGGCAATTGATGGATGGCAAATAGTTGGCAAAATAGGACATCTAGAGAGGCAGGCATTGGTATGGTGGGATGGAGAAAAACATCACTTTGTGTATGAATATTCCTTTGGTACTAAGGAGGATTTCAGACAGGTTGACATGAGCTCAGTAGATAACTTTGGCCTGGAAGTTTCTCCTAATGAGGGTATCTGCTTTGAATATTCCTTGTGTCCATCTGGACCACCATTTTCATCCTTGGAAAACAGCATAAGAGTATCTGAAGGCTAAAATATCAAGAAAATAGGGTAGCTCCTGGGATATGAACAAAACTAGAGTGTACTGCTAATCAGGTCCTTCTCTGTCTCTTCGTCCTCCCAGGATCTTGTAAGAAGGCAGGATTTCTGGCTTGGTGCTCACAATTTACTAACATAGACTGCGATAAAGGAGAAGGAACTGTTTACAATCATGAGATCCTGGAGCCCCAGGAGGAGTCATGTTTTGTCCTTCCTTTACAGGTGAAGATGCTGAGTTCCAGGAGTGGGTGATGATTCAGCCAAGGTCAGATGCAACACTGGGGCTGTTTTCAGAATTCCAGCTCAGTGTTCTGCTTCCTCCATAGAAGGAAATATCCTCCACAAAGTCCCAAATGCGTTGAGTTTCAGAACCAGCGCTTCCTCTGCCCAGCTCAGGGTTCAGGCTACAAACTTTCTCAGGGTCCAGGAGAGCTGGTGCTTTCATCTAAACTCGATTCAAAACCATGGGATACCTATGCTCCATGTGGATTCTTATCCATAGTCATCAGAAGAAGCTATAGAGTAAAGCAACATCATAAACACCCTAAGAGATGGGTAGTAAGGATACTTTACAGGTAAGGAGACAGAATCAGTGGGATAAGCTTACTTGCTTAATAAAATGATGGTGGGTAATAGAAGGCCTGAATTCACTCTCAAACTTTTGTTAAAGCTTTATATTTTTCTAATCAAATGTCCCATTGCCTTTGCTCATAATTACTGCCATTTATGTTTAATAACTTTTTTTTGAGATAAAGTCTTGCTACCTAGCCCTAGGCTGATCTTGAACTCATATTCCTCCTACCTCAACCTCCTAAATGCTGGGATTACAACATCATGGCTAGCTGCTAGTGCCATTTAGAGTTTATGCCATAACTTTGTATTATGGATTCCTTGGATGTTAATTTAATCCTCATAATACACTCAAGGTCTAAGGTCTGGTCCTGGCCATCTACTGATCAGCTCTGCCAAAGGAAAGAGGATGTCTCTGCCTTTAGTCCTTTCTTTTGAAGCATAGAGGCTTAGATATAAAATCTCCAATGTCTTCTTCACTCTGGATACTCTGAGGTAAGGCACTGAAAATTTTCCATGCCAACTGATTTCCCTGACTCCAAATATCTTTTGAAAAATTATTTTTTTGTTCATTAGCTTCTGTAGACCAAATTTAGATTCCATTTAGGCCCATATGCCGTAAGATATAACTGTGAAACAAAGGATAAATTTTCTTTGGATAAATTTATTTGGTCATGAGTGAAGTCCCAATATTTAGATATTTCACTGGCTTTATTGTTTTTATTCAGATAACTACTGCCATGAATACAGAGCCCAAACAGAAAGGTGCCACTTACTGTTTGGATGAACTAGGGTCCTTTGCCCACCCACTTATAACATCATCATGGATGCCCTAAAAAGGATGGCTCATCACCCTTAAGCAATTACTGTCTTGAAGAGAAGAGTTTTCTTCATTGGTGTTGTATATCTCTACATATGGGGGGTTTGAAAGTGAATATATGATAGCTTTCTTTAGAAAGATGGAGGGCCAAGGGCTACAGGCCAACAGAAATTAAATGAGGAACTTCTAAATACAAGGTATTGGACCATTCTAGTAAATTATTTTACTGTTTACATTCCTTTTGGTCCCCAAAGGCTGGTGATGGATTGCCATTGGTTGGAAAAATTCAGATTTTATGATAGTAACCTTAGTTGCTACCATGATTAAGCTCATCTCTTCTTCACAAATAATGGATGTCATTCTTAGAGTATTAACTATAGCAAAGTATTTCAAGTTTTGATGAAGAACTCCTTGGTCTAGAACCCCTTACCACCCCTTCATGAACAGAATTTCTTGGCTAGTATAGGTAAGATGCTGGTTATAAACAATTGAGAAATTCCTTTTTCAGTCCTTTATCATTTTGTCGGTGAGCATATTCACAAAGTCTTATAATCATCCTTGAATTTCTTAATTCAAGCAAACTATGTTTTAAAATGTTAATGATAAATTATAGCCCATGTTTCCATTCCTGGGGATGGCTTCACTGTATTCCTATTTTGTATAGAAAAAAAAGCACAAAGAGGTTTCCTGATTTTCTCATATTTATCCAGTTCTAAGTGGCATTATAAGAGCTATCATTTGTCATTGTCTTCCTCTTCTCTGAAGGCTTCCTACTAGATGCTAAGGGTACTAAGATCTCTCTCTCTCTCTCTGGTGTTCTTATCAACCAAGATATCACATGTTATTCCACCTATAAAGAAGAAAACATGTATTCAAGCTACTTTATTTTATTTATTTATTTATTTTTTTATTTAGAGGCACCAGAGATCGAACTCACAACCTCATGCTTGTCAGGCAGGCACTTAGGCCACTGAGCTAAATCCCCGGTGCTACTTTCAATTGATTCAAAATGTTTAAAAAATTTCCTCAGAATTTTGTTTTGCAAAGTGCTCATACAGAAAGTGTGAAAATATCCTTAACTTCCAGACCCTGAAAAATTTCAATAAAATTCTACAGTTGTGTTAACCCAGAATCAAATTTTCAAGCATTTTCCCCTTAATAATACTATAGTTTTCATATATTTAAGAAACACCGAATATTTCCCTTTACTTACATAATTCCTAGCTTTCTTCTTTCAGCACCAATATCTAAGCAGTTTTGTAGAAAAGTCATTTGGCTTAAAACTTGGAAAAAGAATGCAGTTTCTAATTCAGGTCATACATATAAGATTATTGTTTGGGGAATTTTCTTTCCAAGCTGGTTCTGCAGTCATCGCCAAACCATAAGCATCCTAATTGAAATTTGACTTTAAACTGTGCATTTTATAGGTTTTTCATTTGTTGACAAATGGCATCATTTTGCATAGCAAATGAAGAAAAGTATGGATGTATCTTAAAATGTGATTTATAAACTTTTTTATGATTGTTGATATTTAAAATAAGTGCATCTTCTTGCTATGATTTGGGTAAGTATCCCAGAAATGTTGATGTGTTGAAGGCTTGATTCCTAGCCTGTGGGATACTGGAAGGTGGGAGAAAACTTAAGGAGTGGGGCCTAGTGGAAAGATGTTAGGTCACTGCAATCTGGTCCTTGTAGGAAATATGGGGGCATTGGTCCTTTCTCTCTTTTTTCCTCTGGTAGCTGCCACAAACAGGAATCCTCTGCCACATACTAGTCCCACAATAGACTATATCAATGTAGCCCTCAAAGCAATGAGACCAGGTGATCATGGACTGCAAACTTAGAAACTCTGAGCCAAAATAAACATTTTTAAAAATTTTTATATTGATTATTTCAGGTGTTTTGTCATAGCAATGGAAAGCTGACTAACATACTTGTTGGATGAAAATTCACAATGAATAAGTTAAGTGAATAAATACTTTCTGCCCTGAATAGAAATTTCAAACTTTTAACTTTTTTCCGTATTGGTGGTCCAGATCGCTTTATTTCTTTTTTTAATTTTTTTTATTTTAAAGAGAATAAAAGCAAAACAAAACAAAACAGAGTAAAACAACAAAACAGATCAGAATAGAACAATGCAAGCAATACAGGTCTTCAAAACATAATGACAGGAAATTAACAATGGCTAACCTAGTGTCTTTTGTTTTCTTCGAAATGGCTATTCATACACTCACAATAAATTCAAGCAAAACAAAATAATATAAAACCAGCTAAAACAAAAGCATTACAGGCCTTCAAATCAGACAATAATAAATCAACAATGGCTACCTTAATGTCCTTTGTTTTCTTCAAAAAAGCTGATCATATCTTCTCATATATTGCAATCAAGTAGTGGAAAACAGACTTAAACCAATTAAATCAAAGAATAAAAACATTATTGAACTTCAGAACCTGAAGATATGAAATCAGCTATGGCTACCATAATGTCTCATTTTCTTCAATGTAGCTGTTCATATTTTGATATTTAATAAAATTGATTGCTTTATTTCTTTTTAAGAAGTCAAATTTCAAAGAAATGGGAAGATCATCTCTTCATTTGTTATATAAATGGAAAAAATGATCAGTATTATAAATTGTTGATATAAAACTTTTCCTAACTTGACAGCCTTCCTATACTGAGTCATGTGATTTCCCAAATCTAGTTGTTTCATAAATCTAGATATATTTTGCTTCACTTTCATCATATAAATAGCATATCAGAGGTCCTGAGGATAGTACACAGTCCATAAAAATACATGATCCTTTTAAAGTGTTAGAAAATAGTAAGCAATTGATTTTTCATCTTATTTGGATTAAATATTGGAAGGAGTCAAGACTTCCTCATCTTTGCATTGCAAAAGGACCTACCATGGCCACTAAACACAATGGGGTTCCATAAATGTAGCCTGAAAACATGTTGATCAGCTAATCTGAGAGAAAGGAGATGCCAGGAAGGATGCAGAGATAATTTCTTTGTGCTATTGCATTTTATGTTTGCAACCTGACTTCTAAGGTCTGAATGAAAATGTCCCCTAAAATTCACACAGTGATGACATTAGGAGGTGATTAGATAATGAGAGTGGAGCCCTTATGAGTGGGATTAATGCTTTTATAAAAGAGGCCACAGAATGGTCTCTTGGTCCTTTAGCCATATGAGGACACAGAGAGAAGGCTTCATCTTTGAAGGCAGAAATGAACCTTTACCAGGTGACAATTTGACAGTGTCTTGGTCTTGTACTTGCCTGCCTCCAAAGTCTAAGACATACATTTTTATTGTTTATTAGCTACTCAGTTCATAGTATTTCATTATAGCAGTCTGAATAGACTAACAGTCACACATAGTACAGAAGACCAAAATAACAACAGGAGGATGGCAGAGGCTGAGCTGATAAAAGCTCCCCTCTTGTATTACTCAGAATTTTCAGTAACAAATCCTTAGTCTTGTCTTCTCTCAGACATTTGAGCATAGACTACAACAAGATCAATTTGTTTTAGAACAAATTAACTTGTGATAAGACCATTTGGATATTTATTGTAATGGTAAATTGAGGATACTGTTTGCTTTCTAGGACTCTCTGATTGCAATTTTCTGCTTTGTCCAAGTATAATACCAATTCATACATATATACTTTAGAGTTAGCTATACTTGATTTAGATTTTAATTATCTTGATCCGTAAGTAGTGAATTGGAAAAGAAATAATTTTTATACTGAGGTTTTAAAACTGATTTTTAGATTAGACCTTCAGCCATAGAATCTCTGGATTAAGGATCACTCAATTCATGTATAGAGGACTTTGTCCTTTACAAAAGCACTTCTAGGTGTCAGCCTACTCAACAAGAAAACTGTCTACAATTTCTGCATCCTCTCAGTATGCCAGATGTCTCCTCTGCTCAGTCTTTTTGGATGAAGCCAATTAAAACTGCTTTGATTCATTTATATTTTGGTTAAAACAAATCCTCATTCTTTCTTTTGCCACACATAAAGTATCATCCACAGAGATGAACAATAAGAAACAATGAACTGAGTGTTGAGTGTAGCCTTGATAAGCAGTCATCACACCTGAGCCAATGAAGACAGGAATGCAAAGACCTTACTAATTGTACACTGGAAGGAAAGCTTTTCCTCCTGAGGATGCTTGTAAAATATGTCTGCCATAAACAGTCCCTTTTCTTCTCATTAGGATCTAAGGTGTACATGTGAAATCTAATTGTTTCCTGTCCTAGATTTATAATGCTGACTTCACTTGGAAATATTTCCTGAAGTTTGGGAGGAAAAATAAGAAATTGAGGACTTCTTCCTCTATGTATAGCCATGCTTAAAATACATTTTCACTCTTTAAAGCTACATGTGGCAATATTTTTGTGCTCATGGAGGAAATGCAGCACATTTATGAAAGTCTGATTTCTTTTTTTGTCTTCCTGGGTAGAAGCTGTTGTGAGGTTTATAAATACCCCCCAAACAAATTGCTCAATGTGAATTTTTTTGTGAATAGCAACTGTGTGAGAAAGAGCAAGAAGAAATCTTCAAAGCAGAGGCAGCTCTGGTTCCTTGCAATGGTTGATTTGTCCGGAGAATATATTTTGGAAATTGCAGAAGCAAGCCCATTTCCTCTCAGTTTACAGCTCACATGAAGGTCAGCTGTCCTCTGCAGATTAGTTTTTATGAGCCAGTTATAGACTTAGAGAGAGAGGCAGGAGGATATGGTAGTGGAGATGCAGAGTGACCCACAATCTGTAAGAACTGGGAGAGTTTTTTAACTATGATGATTGATTTTATTTCCAGAGCTAAGGCTTTCATCACTAACCAAAAGATTTCACAAGTTAATGAAGCTTTTTCTGTCTCTGGTGGATTAGGTCCTACAGCCAACATCTGATGGTTACATAAAGTTACAGTTGACTTATTATTGGCAGTAGAAGGATTTACAGCGCTTGAGTCATTTGTTAACTCACATCTCTTTTCTGTATCACCCTAAGATCAAAGTGGGGAGAAATGGCATTAATAAACTTTGGAAAGATAACATTTTTTGTTGAGGGGGTAGTGGGAGGACACAGCTCATCACATTCTTGACTACATTAACATTTCCCTATTTAACTCTACTTCTTGACTAAAAATCAGTGTTTCTATTGGCAATGAAAAGCACAATACTGAAATGTCATTTTCTTGACATAGTTGGAATCCTTGGAGCACATCAAGAACAAACAAGCTTGCTCATGTTGCAAGAGGAATACAGGTCTTGATGGTCATACAGAAAGGAAGGGGACCAGGAGTGCTTACAATGGGCCTGGAAAAGTAGAGCTATTGTGTCTTGGTTTGCTTTTATGTTCTGATAAATCCTTTCCATCCATCATGGTTAAAGACTGTTAGTGAAGAATGGAAACGTAGTAAACTAACTTTTATCTGGGCCTTACACATACTCCCTATACTTCCACACACAGTCTCTTTCTGAGTTTCACAACAGAACTGTTGGTATCTCAGTCTCACATTAGATTCAAGGCTTTGAATGGTAAAATGATGTTCCTATAGTCATCAATTGACCAGTGGCAGTTACGTACATCTTTTGATCAATAACTGAGTTGTTTTTAAAGTATACAGTACTATGAACTATAGGTCAAAGTAGGATGAGTTTTAGAGTTTGTGCATAGCTGCATCACTTTGTTACTACCTGGGTTCCTATGCATCAGTTATTATATCCGATCCGAGAAAATTAAGATACAAATATAGCCCCGACTGATCCATTGTGTCCAGTTACATTTCATCTTTACAAATACACAAGAAGCTTTATCCAATAGTTTCATTTCATCTTTACAAATGCACAAGAAGCTTTATCCAATAGGATTGAGTCCAAGGCTTAATGTTCAGACTTAGATGTAGTGTACTAAAATATCCCTCACTTGTAGGCTAAATGTGTCATACATTTTTAAAAATGAAATTTTTGCTTTTCTTCACCCCTTCAGTAGTAAAAGACTCACAGGTTAAAGGCAAAAATCCCATGAATTTATTATCTACAATGTGAGTAGTATTATAATTTATTTTTATTGTTTTAAGTTAGGGATATAATTGATTTTGTTGTAGATAATTTGCTTTTTTCTAAAAAGGAAAAACAAAATCATTCCACAATCTGACATTATGATTTTAGTGTATTTACCTTGAATCTTTATTTGATATGTTTATAGACTGACCATAATAATTTTATAATATGTCATGTTGTGAAATGTTATAATAGGAATAATTTCTTTTTTTATTTTGAAGAGAATAAAACCAAAAAACTTAAAAACAGAATAGAGTCAATGAAAGCAAAACAACGAATGTGATACAAGACTTTAAAGCAAGATAAAAAATAAACCAACAGTGGTTGCCATGTTGCCTCTTGCTATCTTCAACATAACTTCTCATACCATCAGGCAAAATAAAATCAAACACAGCAGAAAAGAATAAAACCAATCCAAACAAAACAATGAAGGCAATACAGGACTTCAAAACAAGGCAGTTGAAATATAATTATTTGTTTGTATATTCAAAAATACAGATGGTTCCAAATTCAGTATGGTTAGACTTTGATGGCTTGACTTCATTATGGTAGAAAAGTGAATTTGCATTCTGTAGACATCATATTTTGAGTTTTGAACTTCATTCTCTTCCAAAGTTAGCAATATGCAGCATGATTCTCT
>RJWT010004941.1:0-32068 GCA_004365215.1 Cuniculus paca
TTCTTGAGTTGTATACATTACCTCTTAGCCCTATTCATTGACAGATGTAGGAAATGTGTATGTGCATAATAATTCATGTATATACACATTTCATAATTGTTTCTATATGTGACCATCTGTATTTATATTAAGCCAAATATTGGTTTATACTGATGTCTTATCTCTAATCCATTACCATATGGATTATTGGTAGCTTCTTCACCTTGCTTATCCATAGTCTATCTCTCCAGCAGCAAGAAACCTGACTCCTACCATTGTTGGGGACTAGACTACATAACTCAGGTCTCACAGTCGAAATTGGTGTTATCTTGCCTCAGGAACAGGGAGGTACACAGAAGGCTGCATGCCAGCATCTTCTGAGGACAATTGTCAAAGGACATCTGGGTAAAGAGAAAATCTGTTTCCTCATTAACTTATTCTCTATAGTTGCTGTTTCATGAAACTCATGGTACCCACTCCCCCTTTTATTGCTGGCTAATAAAAGTGGGCCAAACCTGAAGTAGTGAGTTAGTCTACTAGAGGCCAGCTCCTCCTGGTCCCCTTAGTCTCCTGAAATTTGTCTGTTTTTCTTTATACCCTGTTGCCCTCTCTACAGGTATCTGGGAGTCTGATCAGCCCCCAGCATACCACCTTGTACTCATTTATTCAACCAGTTCTAGTATATATGCATAACAGCACAATTATTACCCATATAGCTATGAAGAACAATTTTATCAACTAGATGATGTGGCTTATGTACAATTTATTTTACTTTTTGTCTTAGAAGTTTTATTCATTTACAAAGTTATTTAGATCGACATTCTTCCCCCTTCATTAAGGTTATTTCACACATTTTTAATACCATTACATTTATTTTATATAACTGTAATCCAGTTTTATCACGTTCCACATTCTATCCTAGGATACCTGGATCTCTATAATAGTTTTTACTTTAAAATTCTGATAGAATAAGGATTCAATAGTGTTCACTTTATATTCCCATTCTGTGAGTTTTGACAAATGTAGTGTCTTTACAATATTATATAGAATCATTCGACTATCCTAAAAATATTTTCCATGATTCACATATTCATCCATCACTGAATTCTCCTGAAAACCCTAGAAACCACTGGTATATTTTTTACCACTGCTATAGTTTTTACTTTTCTCGAATGTCTTATGACTGGTGTCTTTTTCTTCAAAAGCACAATTACTGGCTTACATTTATCCAGTATTCACCATGTGAGTTTCACTATGCTATGTGCTGTTTAGTTGTGATTTTTTTAAGTTTTCTGACCAACCATATAATGGAGGTACAATGATCACCTTACTTTATAGGCAAAGAAACACAGAATTCCTGTGTGCTATTCCTGAAGTTGCATACAGCTACTAAAAGGACCTGTCATTTTAAAAAGAGGCCTATTGGGACCCCAAACTTGTATCCAATCAACATGTTTCACTGTGAAATTCAAACTTGGAATTAATAAAAGTAGAAACACTTTTAAGGACTGGCTTTACAGTGCTTCTTTAGTTAGTACTGTGGCTCGTACCTAGATGTCCTCCCCAAGCTTCATGTAGTCACAGGTGGAGTTTTTCAAAGGTGGCTGGATCTAGAGTGTGTGATGCTGGGATTAAGAGTGAACCGTGTAGATTCTACCTGCCATAGCAGCAGGTGGCCTGGATAGAATATATGGTACAGAAAGAGGGCTGCTGTTGTCATTGCTTGCTGCTTGCTGCTTGCTGCTTCCTTACTACTTCACTGCTTTGCTACCTTCCCGCCTTCTGCCTGTCATGAGCTGCTTCTTCTCTGCAATGTCCCTCTGCCATGCCACCCTGCTTTGGAGCCAGCTGATTATGCATTGAATCCTCTACAAACTGTAAGCCAAAGTCAACCTTTGCTTTTTAAACTTTGGGTGTTGAGTACTTTGTCTCAGCAATGAGGAAAAATAACTAAGATGGTTTGTTAAACTTTGATAGCTCTGTATACAAAACAATGGAACTCTTTCATAAACCCCAACATTTAATACAATACTTTGGTGAAGAAAACATACCAATCTTTAAAAAGGAAGAAGAAAAGAAGGAAGGGAGGGAGCGAAAGAGGGAAACAAGGTAGGAAGGAAGAAAGGAAGGAAGGAGAAAGGAGAAGCCTGTCAGATCTAGAACTGAGTTCAGTGGCTCTGTTAAGTATCACTGAAAGAAAGTCACACTTTTCCCCAAACACTCCACCGTAGGGCCTATTCTACTGGCTCAGAACATCCCTCAAGTCCCACTTGCTCTGGAAAAGGTAAGTCCAGAGGGACATGTTTGTTTTATGACTTTTTCCTTAAGGGGAACTGACTGTGGTGTTCAACATTGATATATTTTATTCACGTGGTCAATTTACTCAGGAACGCAGTAAATGTTTAATGTTTTAGTTCTGTACATTATTTGGTAATGTGGTTATTAATGATGATCTCAACTATGATTCATGCCATGATTTTGTCTTCACAAAACCTCAAATAAGGTTTTTCCACCACACTTCCTATCGAACCCTTTAAAATTAGCCAGTAGAGGAACTATTGATTACTGTTGAAATAAAGCACAAAATAAATTTGAGAACTTTATAATGTGAATTTGACCAATGATCTGATGGGTAAACTATCATTCTGAGTACGTGGACATGCCTGGGAAGTCAAGAATAAAAAACAATATTAAATGATCACTTAGGAATTTGGTGTCAGGTTTCTTATAGGAAAACCAGCATGCTCTCCAGAAAAAAAATAACGTTTTAGCAAAATCATATTAGCAGCATATTAGGAAACACAAAATGTAATACCTATCCAAAATTATTTGCAAAATTCCCTGTGAGGCCATGAAGTCACTACTGGAAGTTCAGTCATCTAGCTGTTGTCATTGTGAACTGATTCTGAGGCTGTATAACCATCAACATTTTATTTTAATTCTCCTTTCTATCCTTTTTCTTTATTTTTCACTTTTCATTATTTCTCTCTCTCTTCAAAAATTGTTTCCTCTATTTTCACTGCTTACGTTGTACTCCTATGTATATTACTCCGAATTACTTATCTTTAGCTCCATTTTTATGATCCATATCATATACTACTTCAGAACAGCATTCTCTATAACCACACACATTTCTCATTATGAGGAATCAAAGTAAATAATATTTGTGTCACTCACAGTGTGTCACAGTGTACTGGTATGTAGTAGGTACACGATGGATACTTGAGTATGGACGGATGAGCTAACGTTTCAGAATTTAGAGTCAATGTAGATGATTTAGGACTCCAAGGCACTTTCTGATTTGAAAAGATAAATGATTATTTTTTCCTTCCTTAGTGTTTTCTTTCTTTTGACAAAGCAGCTGGACCTTATTTTTCCTAATGCTTATGTAGATATTGAGGCAAAGACAATCGATGTTTTTCCCCTACCACCTTGGCAACAGGCCAACGTTTGTTTATTTGTTCACAGGTGACTTTTCTAAAAACTGATGTATGATCTACTCAGAGTTCAACAGTCTTCCCTGAACTTTACGGCTATAGGAGGAGAGAAAAAACAGGGAGTGAGAAAATGAATAATAGATATGTATGTTTAGATAATTTTTAATTGGGGTTCCCAATCTAGTGTAATGTGAAATAAAAATTATAGGTAGTTTTGTCTTTGCCTTTCACACAACAATGGATTGTTTGCAGTTATATACAATCAGGCAAATGCTCAGAGAAAAGGAGAGTGAGACGTATTAGTACCATTAAGTCTTCTGGATTCAGCTGTGAATAGAACTAGATTTACTAATGGTGTTCTCAATCGTATCAGTCAATGAATTACCTTTAAATTTGCTTAAGCTAGTTGTAAGTTAGGTTTTTCTCATTTGCAGCCAGAAGAGTCTTGTTTAATACACACAAGTATTTTTATTTCTTACTCTCTTTACTTGAATTATTCCATTGAAAGTCACATACATGATGAGTAAACTATTTTTGCTATGCAGTCAAGTAGCAAAATCTTATCCTGTTTTGTATTGTTTTATGAGTTGTTAGTAAAAAAATAGAAGTATCCAAATCAGTAATGTTCAAAGGAAACCACATTCACATAATTACTGTTGAAAAATATTTGCCTTATCAACTATCTAAGTAAACTTTCCTTGTCCTGGGATGTGCATCAACAAATTTCACTAAGCACCACGTATGTATATACTATGAGAGACGTAGTTGATGCTCTGTTCTTTCAAAGAGCTCACAATTTAGCTGAAGAGACAAAGCTTGTATATACACACCAGAAAATTAGACTTAGTACAGGTATCCAGTCAATAATTCATGCTGGACTTATGACAGAGTTTAGGATACTAAAAGGTAAGAGGAAGTGGGAGACTGGGTAGGAAATTTCAGTGGTGACATGGCTTGCACAAAAACAGAGAGATAGAAAAGTAAAAAGCAAACATATATTTATAGATCACTGATTCATCCATTTGGCTTGTGAGGTGATTCCAGCAAGGAGGTGAATTATCCTAAGGCTGAGCAGTTAGACTGTGGTCAGATTTTAAAATCTTGAACTGACAGGTTAAAGAGGTAGATTTCATCTTTCTGGCAAGGATAGTGGGTGGGTGGGAGCTGCAGATCCATTACAGATTTTGATTCTTCTTTTTTCTTTTTCTTTTTTTTTCCCTTCACTATAAAGTCCACTCATGTTTTTGGTCATGAGTCTATACTGATCTATCCTAGGAACTCTTAAGGTGGAAGTTAAAGAAGCGAGTTGTACCGGGAGGTATTGAGGTGTTCGAAGAACAAGGGGACGAGCGCACAAATGCACTTAGTGGCAAAGAGAAGGGGAAGAAGAAAATACAGGAGAAAGGGAAGAATGGGTAGAGACCCAAGTCAGATTGCATATAAGAGAGGAAACAATAAATTTTGAGCTGAAATGAAAGGTAGAATTTGGGGATGTGAGAGGGAAGAATTAGGAAAGTTAGAAATTGTAGTATCTGAATGGACATCACTGCAATTGTGTATTTATTTGTGTTGTCATTTGATTAATGTCTTTCTCTCATTATGGACTACATGCTCCTTTATTTGGAGGACAATTTTTGTATTGGGTGTAGTTCATATCTATCATTTAGCATGGTGCCTTAACCATAATAGAGGTCAATACAAATTTGCCATGTTTTGCAAGATTTATAAACTATGGAGAATAAACACATTAAATTATTAATATGTTTATTAGAGCTGATATAGTACAATATTTTGGAAGTCTCTAAGAGAAAAGCTAATGTTTTTTGAGCTCTACTTATGATTGACAAATAAATTTGTATGTTTAAGGTATATGATGTGATGTTTTCACATATATACATTGAAAAAATTATTATAACCAGCTCATGCAACATATCTACTAACTCATTTTTTGTGGTGAGAACATTGAAGATATACTCTCTTAGTAAATTTCAAGTATATGAAACATAGTAATGTTTATTAACATTTATTAACATAGAATTATTATTAATCATAGTCACCATGCTACACAGAATTTGTAACTGAAAGTTTGCATTCTTTAATCAATATCTCCCCATTCTCCCTGTACTCTAGGAGTATTTTCCCTATGTTTCTGGGAGTTCGACTTTTGTAGATTCAGCATGTAAGTGAAATAGTACAGTATTTGTCATTCTGTCTGGCTTATTTTATTTGGTAAAATGTTCTCAAGTTTCATTCATGTTGCTGCAATTGACAGAACTCTCTTTCTAACGGCCATATTACATTCCATTGTATACACAAACATATACACATACATTCCACTTTTTTTTTTTACCCATTTGTCTGTTCACAGACAGTTTGTTTCATATCTTGCCTATTGTCAATACTGCTTCAGTGAATGTGGAAGTGCAGATACCTCTTTGGGATACTGATTTTATTTCCTTTATAAACACATGCAGAAGTGTAATTGTTGGATGGTATGTATAATAATTAATCTCGATTATCAAATTGATTAACTGGAAAAATTATTAAAGCACATTTTTGTGTATTTCTCTGCAGATCATACAGATGTGACCTTGGAGACTGTATCTGATCCCTGGTCCCTTCCTCTCTCATTCTGTGCCTTGCTTCCCAGCCACCATGAATTAAGCAATTGTGCTTTCCCAAGCTCTTCTATTATGATGTTCCTTCTTTGGAGCCAGCAAAACATAGACTATAATCTCTGAAACTATGAGCCAAAATAAACCTCTCTTCTTTTAAGTTGCAGTGTTAGATAATTTGTCACCACAATAGGAAAGCTGATTGACTGTTAATTGTAATATATAAACTGCACTGAATTAAGAAATGCCTATCAGGTTAGTACAGTACTCTTCTAGATGTTTCTGGAGAGTCATGGAGGTATGACCTTGAGTACTGTATATGGACCCCAACTCCTCCTTCTGGCACTTTTCCTCTGCTCTGATTTCTGACTATCATGAACTGAACATTTTTTTCCTACCATACCCTTTCACCATGATGTTTCTCCCTTGTAGCCAGTCAACAATGGACCAAATCCCCTGAAACTACAATTTAAATTGAACCTCTTATTTGAACTGTGGTTCTCAGGTGTTGTGTCCCAGTGACATGAAAACTAATATAGAAAATTGGTATTAGAGAAGAGTGGTCAATGTTGTGACTGTACCTGACTGTGTGACTTAGAAAATGGTTTGGGGAAGTAGTTTGGAAAGTTTGTGAGATGCAGCGTATAGAAGCCTTAGAATGCTGTGTGCAGAACCTGATGGATGATTCTGACCAGAGCTCAAAGGACTAGCATGCTGATAGGAATGTGGATAGCAAAGGCCAGACTCAGGAGAGTTCAGCTAGGTGTAAGATCTTCTTTGGCATTGCATAATGTTAGGTAGAATGATCAGTTTGTTAGTGTATATGTGAAGTTTAAGTATGGTTTAAGGAGATGTGCTTGGTTGTCCAAATTAACAATGGGTGGATTTTGACCATTAATTGTGATATGCATGTTTGACTGCATTAAGAAAAGGCTAGCAGATTATTAAAGCACTGTTCTAGGTGTGTCTATGAGATGACTAGTAGGTATGCTGGCTAACTGAGGGCAAAGAACCACCCCATTTGTGGGTGGCACTAACTAATAGGCTTATCATCTGGATTGAGCTTATTTTGTTAGAAGAAAAAAAGAAGGAAGTTGGTGCCTTTGAAGAGCTCCAGTTTGCTTCAGTGAGTGCATTTTTTATGGCCATCACCTTTGGACACCAGTGCCTAGTTTCGTCAGTCTTCCAATACTGACCAATAGCAGCAACTCCCCAGTGAGTTTTCAGGCCTGCTGCTATGGACTCTTGAACCCTCTTGTTCTGTGGCTTCCATATTCTTAGACTGAACAGTTACTGGATCTTTAGTTTCTCTATTGCATTGATAGCAACTGTTGACTCTTGAGCCTCTGATCCTAAGCCTATTGAATAAATTCCAGTACATAGTTATACAGATACTTTCTACTGATTCTGATCCTCTAGAGAATGCTAACCAATACACTGACCAATACAATATAATAGTTTTAGTTTCTGATTTTTTTTTGAGTAATCTCTAGACTGTTTTCTGTAATAGCTGTACTAATTTGCATTCCCCCATGTAGAATACAAATATTGTTTTTTTTTCCACATCATTGCTAACACTTGCTATCTTTTGTCTTTTTGATGATACCCATTCTTACTGTACTAGGCAATATCTCACTGTGGTTTTGAATTCAATTTTCCTGATTAGTGATGTTAAGTATTTTCATATACCTGTTGGTCATTTGAGTGTTTGTTTTTTTTTTTTTTGGAGAAATAGCTATTCAGGTATTTTGCTGGGTTTTTAATTGAGGTATTTATTTACCACTGAGTTATATGTATTACTTGTATATTTGATATTAACTGCTTATTGAATATATAATTTACAAATATTTTCTCCCATTTTTAAATGGCCTTTCCATTTTGATGATCATTTGCTGTGCAGGAACTTATAGTTTTCTGTATTCCATTTTTTTTTAGTTTTGCTTTTGTTTTGTATGCTTTCAGTGTCCGATTCAAAAATACAATAAACAATTATTGAGACCAATGTCAAGGAAACTTCCTTCTATTCTTTCTTTGGTAGTTTTATTGCTTTATTTACATTTAAGTCTTTTTTTTTTTTTTTGGCGGCACCGGGGATTGAACTCATGACCTTGTGCTTGCCAGGCAGACGCTTAGGATGCTGAGCTAGATCCTCGGCCCTTGCTTTTTTGAGACAGGGTCTCTATGCCATTCAGAGTGACCTTGAGCTCACTTTGTAGCCCAGGCTGGTCTCGAACTCACAACGACCCGCCTGCCTCAGCCTCCCGTGATGTAAGGATAAATGGATCTGCTTTCACTCTTTTTTCATGTGAATATCAAGTTTTTCCACCACCATTTATTGAAGTTTCTAACCTTTACCCATTTTATGTTTTTATTTTTAATCAAAGAAGAAAAAAATATATCCAGGAAAACAGTTACAGAACTGCTAAATATTATATAAAGAAGAAAGTCACTCATCAAAATTGTTTTTGAAGTCAACCACAAAATTATCATTTGTATTCTGTTCTGATGAATTCTAAGGTAAGGAATTCTTGCTCAATAAGATTATCATTCAATTTTCAATTTTTACTACTGTAAAATTACCCTTAATTTCTGTTTAAACATTATAAATTTGTAATCAGTCCTAAGTTCAAATGCCAGCTGTGTTCCTAACTACCTATGTGATTCCAGCAAATCATTTTATCCCTTGAGGTTCAGTTTTATATGTAAAATGGGGAGTGCCTACCTCTCTCTGTAATTTTATAATTTCAAATATTAAATGAAATATCGTAAGTATTGTTTAATATGGTCTGTGATATGAGATACGCAGTATTTTTATTATTATTTGTGCCATTATTGCTATGATTATTAACTTTATACATGAGTTTTTCATTAGGTGTCTTATACCTAATGCCCAAAATGTTGTAACCCAAACACTTAGCTCATGGATGTTTGCAAGACAACTATTATTGTCCTTTTCGGGATAGTAGATGTTAAAAACAAGAGGTCTATGGAAGAAAGTTCAGTCTAATTATTCTGTCACATGCTTTAAAACTCAGGTAAAAAAATTGAAAGCAAAATTCTTTCTAAATATCACCTCTACAGGGAGATGTATTTAACTATGTGAATTGAGTCACGATAAAAAAATATTTTAGGAAAGTAGTGATGAACTTGTGCAATATGCTTCTGACCTAGAAGTACTTTCACACATGCAACTCTTGAGGTCATTTTATAATTCCTGTAATAAGAAAACTAGATTGGTATCATACTATTATGAATGTATGTGTAATAGGTCATGTATAACTTTAATCGATTTAAGGTACAATGAGATCTTTTTCTGCATGGATCACATGGATGTTTTGTATCAGAAGGTCAATCGTATTGCTATTTCTATTAAGAAATTTTTATTTTAAAATAATAGATATATTACAGAAATCACTTTCAATAATGACATAAAAATGCAAAATTTTTAGATATATCATAATTATGAAACACTTTTTACATTAATCACTGTTGTAATTTACAATGAATAATGCTAGTTATTTTGCTACTCTGCTGAAGTCCCCTTTTTTGAGCCTACACTGAACCTGTAATACTTATGGAAAGAGTTACCATAGCAACCTATATTGATGTCACAAGCTCAGGCTTCTGACTTCATTGCATAATGCAGTAGCAACTGGATTTGCAGCAGAAACACCCTGCTAAAGAACAAGTACCTTGATTCACAGCAAAAAGGACAAAGAGAAACAGCAAGTTATAGGGGGTTGAATCCTGGATTGTGAGTCAGAATGCCTGAGTTCTTATTTTAACCCTGCCTCTCACTTGTTGCCTTGTTTTGAGTAATTGTGTTTACATGTGTGCACTGAGATTTGAAGCAAAAAAAAATCTGTCTCTGGGATGGGCATAGCAAAGAAAAACCCGGAAAAGCTAATATTTTACATTGGTAGAAAGCACAGTACAGCTGAAGCACCCTAAAAATAACTTGAAAAGAAAGGAATTTCTGATGCTGTGTATTAGGTAACTAGCTAGCTCATAAGACAAAGAGGACACTTTGAATTTAAAAGCATCTAGCTAGACTTCCTATTTTTACTTTTTAAATTTGTAGTGGACAAGACTGATGTCTCAATCTTAATCTTAGTAAAAATATAGGAAACTCATATAAATATGTCACTATATCTATATGCCTATACTTCATTAATAATGTTTTTATGAATATGGAGAAGTAAAAGATTAATCTCTCTATTAGTGGGTAAGATGCTATTCATGTTATATACTGCAAATTCTACATAATAAATATTTCATAATTTTATCATGCAATTATTGATCTTCCTTACAAAATAACTGAGTAAGTGAAATGTTTTTTAATTTAAGATGAGTTTAAAAAAACCTAATAATACCTTTTTAAAAAGAAATACTGAACCTTTCCATTGGAATTCTATAACCCATTCATTGTGTCCATTGGACTACTTTTTATTATTTACTAAGTTTCAGAATGGAGGTATGAATATTTTAGAATTTGAAAGGATATTTAATCAATTTCCTTGCTAGAAACTAAAGTGAAGATGAAAGCATGATATAGTTGTAAAATTTGTATTTTTATGTAAGGTAACAAGTTTGAACATCGTGGTAAAGAACACTGTAACTCTTGTAGTCCGTCTAGCCACGTGAACAATCACTCCAAATTACCAGCAAAAATTTATTATGCCATAAAACTTCATTAGCTCATTTCCATGTTGGATAACCTTCATGAGGACATAATTTTTCAAGTCTCAGAAATATTTTTGAAGTTACTGTTGACAAATGTAGAGGTACAAGTTGTGGGAATGTTTCTGAATAAGAAATTAAATGCAACTGATTTCCATGTTACAAACTGTGCAAGTATTTATACTAGTGTCAAAATCTTGCACAGTCTTTCAAAAAAACAGAATTGAATGTTCAGTTTTTTATAGAATATATAAAAATACAAATTATTTCTTTTATTATAGGCATCATGACTATCTAATTAGTTAATAAGATCTTTTCATTATACTGGCAAAAGCTTGTATGTTTATGTGAGTATAATGCAATAGATTTTTACTAACTTTAGCAACATGAAAAGGTTATAAACATACACAGTAAAATTTGTATAAGAGAAATCAGTTTCCTACATCTTGAAAAACTTTAAGCCCATAGAGCAGCACTGGTTTTTTTCTAAATTGTACTTGGTGCTTTTGCTAAATTCTACTATCTAAGTGCAGCCCCTCGAAATAGCAGAGGTAAAACTTCTACTGCAAAATTATGATGATCAAGGAATCATAAATATAGAAGGAGCTTAGTTTATTTATTAAGCTGATCTGATAGCTTTAAATAACTTTCCCAAAGTTAATTGGTGGAAGAATTTAAACCTCAACCAACTACTTTTTGACACATCAGATCATCTTGTTCCTGCCTGTTGGCTTTCGTCCAACATCACTTCTTGGCTTATTCTCAATAATTTTGTACCATCCACCTCTCGAGATCTGCTTTTTTTTTTTCTTTCAGAGTTTGTGACTATAAACTAAATTAAGCTATTGAAAGTTAATCAATTAAATTCACTCAACAATTTGAAATGTCTATGTGCCGAGATTTGTGGTATGCAAAAGTAGTATATTTATAAAACTTTGCTTGAGTGACATTACTTTGAAAAGTAAAACAGCTATAAAACATAATTATGAAAATGCTGTCAAAACTGTGTTTATAAGTGCTGAGAGGACTACAGGAATAGGTATAGCGGCCTTAGATTTTTCCAAAGGCCATAGATTTTTCCAAAGATCTTTGTTTCCCAAAGAAATTTCCTTAGTAGAGGTAATAATTAAACTGGTATTTGTCATTCTGCGTTCTTCTCTTAACTTTCTTGTTCATTCAGTTGCTCTCATTCTATTTTTATTACCACATGAATAATCAGCATTTATTGTTGAAATATTAAGTAGAAAAGTTGAGCAAAGAAAAAATAAAAGGATAATCTCGTGTTTGAAATGGTATATCTTCTGCATATTCTTTTTCAAAAATTTTAAGCTTGTATGTAAGCATTGCATTTTGAAAACGAAAGCACACTCAGCATATTGCTTTGCAACTTATTCTTCTAACAATATTGTGCAACTAATTTTCTGTGTTTATAATTAGAGATTTATCTGAATTTAAAGTGCATAAAATTCTACTCTCTGGATGTGTCATAATTTATTTGTTTTGCTATTTTTAGATATTCAATCTCCAGTTTCTAAGATAATACATGTAATTAAAACCTGCATGTATTTATCTATCTAAAACCATCCTTATATATACAATCTTGAACACTTGTCCAGTTTTTTTACTTAGTTGAAAATAATTTTGTTCAAATTTAATGAGGTATAAATTACCTGTAAACATATTTTCTGATTGTAAAACCTGAGAAGTGGAATTTCTGGGTCAAAGGATATAAACTGTTGTAAGAGTTTTAATGCATGTCGATAAACTGATTGCTAGAAATATGTTAGTTGATGGCATCCTAAGAATGAGACTTATTTGTCCACCTGCATGCCACTACTGACTATAAACATAATTTTTAATCATAGAAAACTGTTAGAAAATATAGTACTTTTAAAATTTCTGTTGTTTATTTGGATCTCGAGATATTGAATATTTTTTCATGTTGCGAATTTAATTTAATTCCATTTAAAGTGCTTCTTTTAATTGACTATATATGTCCTTCAATTAGCTACCAATTGTGCATTAGTCTGTTTTTTATGGATTTATAAGGATTACTTTTATATTAAAGTCATGATTGAGGCATGATTGATACTGTGTTAATTTGTGTTCTCATTAGACATTTGTCTTTTAAGTATGGTTTTCATTTGTTTCATGTTATTTCATATTTTTGATGTAGAGAGTCTGTTAATCTCTTTTATGGTTTCTGCTTTTGGTGTTGTACCTCAAAAATATCACATAAATGCATGCCTTTTGCCTAATAATTATTGTCTCTTCATTTATTTTTTCTGGAGTTCATATTGATTTAACAAGTGAAATGAAGTTAAATTTTATCTGAAAAATTTATTAAGTGCTTTAGTTTCCCTATTATCACTAGTTTTATGCATTTTTATAATTTCATTATAATTTTGTTCAATGGTCTAATGTCAGTATTATACTTTACTTATTAATTCTTGTTTAAAAACTTTTGGTACCATATTTCTAATAACTTTATAAAAGGAATTAGAAAGTATATGGTTTTTCAATGAGTACTGAGAAAGAAAATATTGTATTCTACCCTTTGCTTTGATTTTTATTTAGGACGCTAAATTTTGCATTGTATCTAGATGAGATTAATTCATTTTAACTGCTATATGATATTTCTTTCATTGAACATAAATAATTTATTACCTTATCTCTTTAGTAATTTTCTCAAATGTATTTCATGCATCTTGAAAGACGACTTTTCATTTTTAGTTCTTAAGGGATTAGTGGAATAAATTACATTGGCAGACATTCTATTAATAAACTACTTGCATTATTGCACAAATTGAACATAGTCATGATATTGTTTTCTATATGGCTGTGTTCAATTTAATGATATTTTATTGAATAGTTTTACATCTATATTTTCCATGGAGGTTTTCTGTTTCATAATACCCTAATTTTTGACATAAGGATTATATTTTCCTTAAGGAATATAGAGAGTAGTAGTCAGACTTCTTATGCTGCAATCAGGGCTCCAAGAAATGGAAAGAAGTTGCAGGTTCTCTAGACACAAAACTGGCAAAGCATCCCTCCTCATAATCTTGGTCAAAATAGTCACAAAACAAAGATTCAAGGGAGCATAAGTTGATCCCTCTTCCCACTGGGATGAGAATCAAAGAATTGGGGCCATCTTCAATCATTATATTGATCTTGCATTATATTTTAACTTTCTATTTCAATAATCTGCTCTCTCCTTTGTTTTAGAATTCTTCTATTTTCTTTGCTTATATTCTGTTGACCTCCCATATTCCAACTTCTTAAAATGGATATTTGAATCATGGTCATCATTTCTTCCTCTGATATAGTACTAAGATATAAAATATTTTTCAGATTACTGTTTTAGTCACCTTGCAAAGTTTTAACCACATTAGTAATTTGCTTCTCACTGAGTTATAAGTAGTTTCGATGTCCAATTATTATTTCCACTGTGACCTATGAGTTATGTAGAAACTAGGTTTTGAAATTCCAATCATGTAGATTATTAATGTATTTCCTTGTGACCTAAGAGACATATTTATTAATTGCACTGTGTGACAATTGTTGACATCCTGATTTGAATAAACAAACAAAACTATGACATCATCAGGGAAATTTGAATTCTGACTAGATATTCAAAGAATTTGTTTAAAAAAAGTCATTATTGTATTGTGGCCATATTTTTTTTGTAAAGGTCCTTGATTTATGGAATGACAGAAATATTAACTGATGAATTTGTTATATGGATGGAAATAGGTATATAAATGGTGAAATGTTGTCTATTCATTTAATAATTGTTAAAGCTAACTATAGAGTACATTTCTAACCCATGTACTATTTCATCCAGTTCTGAATGTGTTAGAAATTTTTCATGAAAAGTTAAATGTTTATCTCATTGATAATGGTTTCATTTAATTGCATGTGGCTAGAAAATATAGAATGAAATACATACATATGCACACACATAGGCATAGAGAGGTACATGTACTTATACATATAAATGAGATAGCTTCTTTATAGCTTACTCTATTTTGATAAATGTGCCATGTGTTCTTGAGAGTAACATGCAATACATCTATGTCAGTTTCTATCATCTCTCAAATCAATTTGTACATATTCGTTAAACTGTTCATCTAAATGTTTCATGTTTTTAAAGATTATTTTCCTGTTTGAATTATTAATCAAGACTAATGTGCTTTATTTTCATATTATTATAATGACTTGTTAATTTCTTTCTGTATTACATGAATGTTTTTCATTATATAATTTAAGCTAACCTCTAGGTTCATATTAAGTATCTAATTGTCATATCTTATTTATGATTTGAAACTTTAATTTTTAGACTATCATTTCTTGTGTTTTTTACATTAAAGACTACATATAATATAAAAATAGCTCACCTCAAATTTTTTTTTTTTTTTTCGGCTTGGGGGATTGAACTCACGACCTTGTGCTTGCCAGGCAGGCACTTAGGCTGCTGAGCTAGATCCCCGGCCACCTCAAATTTTTTTTTAGTTATTATTTACCTGATGTATGTCTTCATGGTTTTCCTTATTCCTACAATCTTGTTTATTCTTCTGTTTGTCTATTTTTGATGTTTCTTTCCTCTTTTTTCCTTTTTCTTCTCTCTTTGCTTCCTCCCCTCTTTGCCTTCTTTTTCCTTCATGAATTTCACTATTTTTTATTCTATTTATGTTCCTTTCATAATTAGTTATATATTTCACTATATTGTATTATTCCAGAGTAGTTGTATATTCCACTACATTTTCTTTTTGATTTTTGATGTTATTATTGGATATTCATTATCATAACTGTGTCTAAAATTAAGTAAACATTTACCACACCCTTCCCCTTTCTGAAAAATAAAAATGTACTGTAAAAATACAATTCCATGCTATTACTTAAATCATCATTTTACTTAATTTCTCAAAGGAAACATTTAATTATTACATGATAAAATTTATTTAATTAGCCTAGATGTTTAGCAACTTCTGTTTACCTTTTTTGTTAGATCTTCTGGAATCTCATTCTTCTTATTGAAATAGGTTTCAAAAATTTATTGTGAAATTTTTTTCATGTCTCAGATTTTGTGTGAAAATATTTGAAATATCTTTAATCCACTCTCAATCTTAACAAAATTTTTCTAGTTATAAAGTTGTAGATTAACAATTATTTTCTTCAAAGAATTTCTTAAAGAAAGTACTTAAATTATTTCCTCAATAATTTCTTTTTTATTTATTTATTTTTATTTTAAAGAGAATAAATTAAAACAAAATGAAATGTAACAAAATGAAACAGAACAAAGCAAATCAGAACAGAACAATGCAAGCAACACAGGACTTCAAAACAAGACAACAGGAAATCAACAGTGGCTACCATAATGCCTCTTGTTTTCTTTCAAATAGCTGTTCATACCTTCACACATATTGAAATCAAATCATAGAAAACAGACTAAAACCTATCAAAACAAAAGAATGAAAGCACTACAGGACTTCAAAACAAGATAACAGGAAATTAACAATGGTTACTTTAATGTCTCATTTTCTTCAAAAGAGTCATCCATGTTATCACACATAATAAAATCAAATAAAACACAACAGAATAATACCAATCAAAACAAAGGAATAAAAGCATTATAGAACTTCAAAACAAGATGACAGGAAATCAACAATGGCTACCATAATGTCTCATGTTCTTCAAAAGAGCTATTCATACCATTGCACATAATAAAATCAAACAAAACAAAACAGAATAAAACCAATTAAACAAAAGAATGAAAGCATTACAGGAGTTCAAAACAAGATAATAGGAAACCAACAACGGTTACCATAATACATTCCATTATCTTTAAAATAGATGCCCATATCATCAGACACAGTAAAATCCAACAAAACAAGACAGAACAAAACCAAACCTAACAAAATTGTGAAAATGATATGAGTTCAAGACAAGATAATAAGAAATTAACAGTGATTACCACTTCCCCTCCTAGGCATTTCCTCCCCTATCACTCTCCCAATATCTACTGTGCTTTTTGGATCCCACTAACTCCTTCTGTTTTTATGATAGGATTCACCCATATGAGTTCAAACCGTTTTGCCCATGAACACGATCACCAGTTGCATCCATTTACATACAAGAGCCTCAAATATATTCTACTTTATATCTAGGGTGCTTTCCATTGTATGAAATTACTGTATCTTTCTTACCCATTCTGTGGTTGATGCGCAAGTTACCCTTTCTTTGTTCTGGTCTCTTGTCTCATGGAACAATTGTTTTCTCTCTTTCAATTTTCAGTCTATGAATTTCCTTTTGAGTTAAATGTGTTTCTTGTATACAGTATATTGATGGATCTTGATCCTTGATATGTTCTCCCTGTGTTTCTTTTTATTGGTGAATTGAGGTTATCTACATTAATGTTTACAACTGGCATACATTGGTTCGTCTCTACCATGCTATCCTGCTACTGTTGGCCCTCCACTTTCCCCCTTCATTTAATTGCCTGTCCTGTTTGGCAATCCTCTTCTGCTGCTGTTCCTGGAACCATGGTCATCTTTATCTCTCTCTAGAATATCCTTCAGCACTCTCTGTTGAGTTGGTTTGGTGGTTATGAACTCCTCCAGGTGGTCTTTATCATGGAAGAATCTTATTTTTCCATCAATTTTGAAAGATAGTAGGGCTGGGGATTTAGCTCAGCAGCCTAAGTGCCTGCCTGGCAAGAGCAAGGTTGTGAGTTCGGTCCCCAGTGCCATAAAAAAAAAAAAGTTTTGCAGGGTACATCAATCTGGGCTGGAAGTAGTTTTCTTTCAGGATTTGAAGAACTTTATGCCAGACTTTTCCTGACTTGATGGTTTGTGTTGACAAGTCTGCCATGATTCTGATTGATTTTCCTTTATAGGTGATCTGTTTCTTTTCTCTAACAGATTTTAGTATTTTGTTCTTGTGCTGAATTTCTGGGATCTTGATTATTTTATGTCTGGCTGTAGATTTACTTTGGTTATGGCTAGTTAAAGTACTATATGCCTTGTTTATCTGCATGCCAGATCCTTTTCCCATGTTTGGGAAGTTTTCTGCTATTACTTCTGTAAATAGCCTTTTTATTTCATTTGTGTTGACCCCTGCCTCTTCGCTGATACCTATCACTCTTAAATTATTTTTCTTTGCATTGTCTTGTAGCCATTGAATTGTTATTTTCTGGTTCCTTGTTATTTTTAAGAGATCTTTCCTTTCATGATTACTCACTGCGATCCTGTCTTCAAGGTCTGAAAGTCTATCTTCAGTCTCTTTCAAGTGGTTTTGCCAACTTTCTATTGACTTTTTAATTTCCTGAATATCTCTTTGAATCTGTTTCATGCATTGCAATTCTTTCTATATTGTTCATTCAAGGTTTCCATCATTTTCCTATGCTCCTCTTTTTTATCTATGTCTTTAGATATGCTGAGCAATTCTTTCATTATGTTTGTGATTTCTTCTTTTACCTGAGAGGTTTTCTGATTTGATTATTTTTACAGTCTTATGAAATTGTTTCTTTACTTCAGTTGCTATCCTCTCAGAGATTTCAGGTGTGTAACTTCCATTTTCTTCCGTGACTGTATCTCCCAGACTTGTTCTGTGTGGGCTGGAGGTCTGAGATTGCCTTTTGCTCCTTCATCTTGACATTCTCCTGGGTTCCTCCCAACAAGCCAGTTGTGGGGTCCCAGGCACTTCCCACATTGGCTGCCCCTCCAGAGTTCAGGAGAATGGGACAAGCGCCTGGGTTGCTCTGACTTGCGCAGCTACACTGGGGCTTCCCTGATGGCCAGGGGTGCATGGTGGTAGGGTTGCTTCTCTCAGCATGCATGTCTACACTGAGACTCCCCCAGTGGCAGCAGGTGCACAGGAGTTTGTTTGTCTGAGTCTCCCAGTGGGTATTGGCTGCCTGAAGGAAGCAAGGGTTTCCAGTGGTGGCCTGCAGGTGCATGGGGCTTACCTGGCTGCATGTCCCTGCTTGCACTGGCTGCCCACAGGAAGCAAGCTTTTTAATGGTGGCAGCAGGCAGGCAGAGGTGGATCTGGCTGGTTCTCTCTGCTCACGCTGGCTGCCTGCAGGAAATAAGCTTTTTGATGGTGGCAGCCAGCAGACTGTCTTTTAAAAAATCATTCTTAAAGAAATATGGCCTCTGGGTCAAATGGCAGAATGGATATGGCACACAGAGAGACCCAGAGTTCAAGAGACTCTCTCTGGTTTGAGGAATGCAAGAGTACTGGTAGATGACATGTGGCTGTAGTTGGACTCTCTGGTTTTGGCACTCGAGTCCACGCAGTGCTCCTTCTGACCACCACCTGCCTTCGGGTTCATGGCCTGCATCCCAGCCATGCTCCCTCCAGGCTGCCCAGCCCAGCCTAGCCCTTCCTGACTTGAGCTGGCTGGTCTACCTCAGAACATCTTGCAGCTGGGGCTCCCATGAAAAGCTCCTCCTCAATAATTTCTTAAAGAAATTATTTCACTATGCTTGGCTTCTGAAAAGCCTGTTTCCAGACTGCTAATTCTTTATAATTTCTTGAAGAAATTATTTCACTATGCTTGGCTTCCGAAAAGTCTGTTTCCAGACTGCTAATTCTTTATAGATTTCTTCTCTCTTAGGTTTGTTGTTATTTTCAATTGTGGTATTCTTTTTTTTACATATGTAGGTATCAATATCTTTCACAAGTATCTCTAGAAACTTTCTTCTATTCTGGATGGTTCTCAGATATGAAGTCTTGAGTGTTTTCTCTAATTCATTTTACATATTGGTCCTGCCTGAGATCTCATTAGTCATCATTTCTCTTTCACATGCTGAATCTCCTCTCTGATTCATTCTGTAATTTCTTTAGATAAATCTTCCAATTTCCTAATTCTCTCTTCAACTCTAAGCTGCTAATCAACTCAGAATTTTTCTGAGTTAATTTATTATATTAATTGTATTTATTTTCATAATTACATTATCTATCACTACAATTTCTACATTTAAAGCAGTTGCTTGATCTTTTTCAATTAATTTATTTCTTTAAATATTTTATTTATTTTACATTTTGTATCTGGTAATTTTAAGTTATTGAGGACCTAAAAACATTTGTATATTTCTAATTTATATTTATGGTGGATTGATTTGTATGTTAAGTGACCTTTTATGATGACTTTATAATCTGTAATAATCCTTGTAGTTGAAATTGAAAATGCCTCTCTCTAGAGAGAATTAAACTTAGTTCATTTTGATTCAAGGATTGCTGCTAACCTGAATCCATTTTTTTCACTATCAAGTCACTTAGCCAAGGTTTGGAGTTTCAGATTCTGTAATCCAACCTTGAGAGAGAGGTATACACTATATTTTATAAAAGTTTCTCAAATTTTCAATTATTTCAAGGGAAATTTTCCATTTCTCTGAACACAAATGTACTTTACATTTTACCCTTAAAACTGTTTTCTTTTTTTTTGTCTTACTAGTTTTAGTAACACAGTTAGAATTCAGGTAGGATTCTTAATAGTTTTAGTAACACAGAGTTAAAATTCAGGTAGGATTCAAATTGGAAGGCCATAAATTGTGTTTAAAAAAAGATTTAAAAATGAAGTTCTATGGCAAAAATATCATAAAAATATTAAATGAACTTAATATTTATGGATTGATGGGGAGGGGAAAAAAACCTAATGTTATATTTACTCCCAAAGTAAAAGTTATTCCTTTTCTTGTAGAAGACAAAATATCAAAGCTACTATATAAAAATAGTAATTATGAAATAGACGAATAGATGCAAGAAGAGACTAAGATTAGGAAAACCAGTTTAGAAGCTCTTCAAATAAACAAAATATGATGGCAAAAGGGCTGAAGCAAAATGATGAGTGGGATCTGCAACGCAAAGCTATTTTCTGAGAGACTAAGCATTTGTCGCATTTATGGAGAGAAGAGAAAAGAAATCAACATAATAATGCTGATGATGTCACTACTGCCATTGGGAATCCAAGAATATAATCTGAAAGGCTTAATGTTATTTTCTAATACATAACGGTTTATTATTATTTTTATAGCATTGAGAATACATTTAGCAGCTAAGGGTCATAAAATGAACAAGCTATGTCCATTACTGCTTTTGTATCCAAACTCTCTTCTATACCAATTCCTAGTCTTTTAGCTTCATGTGTCTTGTTTCAACTGCTACTGCAGTAGCAAGCTTTGCATGGGCTCATAGTGATTGCACTTAGGCAAAAGTGGTAGTGCCTTATTTTAAGGCCATTTCATTTGCCTCTCACTTCCCAACCTGGTAGTTTCCTGCTGACACTGAGGTATGAATTATCTTACTTAGTACCCACAAATCCACGATCTGTGTCTTAGTTACTTTTCCCTTGTGGTGGAAACAAAATACCCAACACCCAAAGTTAAAGGGGGTACAGTTTGTATAATGACTGACTCTAAGGCAAGGGTGACTTGGCATAATGGCAACTGCAGTGAAAGATACCAAAAGCAACAAGAGAGGAGGGAAGAGCAAGCCTCTTTCTCTTCCTTATATTTATTTTATGCAGGCTGCCTGCCATAGGTTGAGGATCGCACCAGCATTAGACCATGAATCAATCACAAACTCTAGATTCAGCAACTTTCGGAAGTGATACTTAAGGCTTTGTGTGGTTATCCGGACACAAACCATAGCAGTCTATAAAGTTAGAGGAATGAAGTGCCAGGAGAGCAAACCTTTGACTAATGTCTAATTAAAAAAATAAATAATTCTCTCTCCTCAGCGTCTATGGTCCCAAGACACAGTTGATGCAGCTTTTCATAGCTCAGTCCTATGACACAAAGCAGTCTAAATTAGTGTTAACTAGTGCAGCACATTCTCTGATCAGCTTCCTCTTCCTTATCTTACTTCCTTTTACACTCTGTCTTTGTTTTATTTTTTTGCAACAGTGTCTCGCTATATAGCACAGGCTGGCCTTTAACTTGTGTTCTTCCTAACTCAGCCTCCCAAGTACTTGTAGGGGTCACTTTGACTCCCTTAGTAAAAATAGTAGCTCTTAAATCATTACATCCAGATCTGCTTTCTGTGGTACTCAAGGCAAAATATCTGCCCATATCACATCCTATATTGAGGGGGTATGGCCTTGTTGACCTATAATACTCCTCCTCACTTTTCAAGAGAAGAGTGAACAGGGATGGGCACCAACACAAAGACTGCCAATGCACTGACTCAGCCAGCAATTTCACTCAACCTGTGGAGATAGGAATCTGTTCCTAAATTTTACTTATCTATTCTGGATTGTGAACATTTAGCTAAACAAAATGCTAACAATATATATGCATGCAACTTTTTTGAGACAACATGGGCCTCATCTTCAAATCAGCTGGTTCACCCATAATTTAGTTGAAGAATCATTGATTTGTTTCAATAATGGATGGAAAATTGCCTATGCTGGCCTTACTAAGAGATTGTTCTAGTGTAACATCTTCCTAAGGAAATTTCATACATATATTTGATAGCCTAAGAACTTCATTTTTAATTCTGACTTTAGCGCCCACATGTAACTTGTGTGTAGAGTTTTGAGATGTGAGAGCACTTCTACCAAATAGAATAAATGTTAGAAGAAAGAGATATGATACTGAAGTCAATGTCAACATGAATTGCCTTGTTTTCTCCACATTAGGAAACGGGAGAAGATATCCTAAGTGGAAAGGTATCATAGTTGTTTGAAGACCCAATAATTTTAGGAGAAATTCCTTCTTTTTCCTCTTAGCTAGGTCTTGATTTATATAGCCTAGATCTTGCTTAGACTTCATTTTTGGGTCCAGGTGAAGGCATTTGTGCATCAATCATATTCCAGCCCTTGCGTTAAAAGACTTTACATAGTTTATCTCATAAGAAGTTCGTAACACCATCAAAAATTATCCCCAACTTACAGACTCAGAAATCAAGACTCTGAAGTATAGGTTATTTGCTCTGCAAGGAGGTGAAGAAGCTAGGATTGGAGTTCAGATAAGTCTAATTATGAAGCGTGGCCTCTTTTCAGCACACAACATTCTGTCTTTAATTTTTGGACTATGGTCTTACCAGTTTCTCAGGGTTGACTTGGTGTTTCTTTTACAGGCCTAAAGCAGGTCACTTTTTCCCATTATAGGAGAGATCTTTCCTGAGAATCCATGAATTATGACTGCTAGTTCTTTCCCATTGCATTGCCAAAACCAGAATCAGGTGGAGGGCTGGAGGCAGGGCCCTGCAATGAAATGTCTGCTACTCTTTCCTGGGTATTGGTTCAAACTTTCTCAAAATTATTTTTTCTTACAGTTTGGGTACTATTTAGGTTGGCGCTATTTAGGTAAAGTGTCAATAGAAAGTGAATGGTTTAGTTTTCCTGATGGAAAGTTTAATTCATCTCTTCACCATGTTGCTTTGAGCTTGTTTGTAGATATAATCATTTACTTAATGAAGATGCATCCTTCCTTTCTGAACATTGCCTTTAAAATGAATTTCCATAGATTTACATAAATTCCCTGGGGATCACTGTAATGTGAGCGAAGAAAGAATTGCCCAGCTGTGCACTGATTTAATGGAATTATGAAGCTTGAGGGTGTGAGTCCTGAAAAAATATATCTAGGGGGAATAGTCACTCAAACTGTTGGAGAAATGATCCCTTAAATGAATTTACTCTCACTTCCATGAAAGGTTATCTCAGAAGCCAGCATCAGCCCAGGGTTTTAAAAGAACTCATCTTTTAAAAGAAAAGCTTAGGAGAATGCTGTAGTTACAGAAATCACTCCTTCTATTTAAGAATGATTGTAGCAATTTTTTTTGAGTAGAGCCTTTTATTTTAAGACAGTTTCATTTAAGAGAATTATCAAATGTCTCTTGTCTCCTGCTGCCAAAACTCAAAACTAACAGCATCATCAGATACATCTTTTAAATATAATAGGAAGTTGCCAGCCTTCTCTGGGCCAGTTTATTACTGGTGGTCTCTATGACCTTTATGCATCAGTCCACATCAGGAACTGGGAGAGACCTAAGGTGATAGCAGCCTATGCAGCTCAGGGATTTCATCATCCATAACTCTGAATCTTTCTGCAGATGGTGGTGTTCCTAACAATTATGTGGTTTTTGCTCTGTGGCTGGTTCTATAGGTTGGTTAGAGTGACATAATAGCATGGGAAATACCTTATGATTCCCCTGGCTTTGAAATATAACAATACGAATTATGTTCTTTTCAAGATAATACCTCAGCCTTAGCCAGCTGTCTATAAATGCGTATCTTTGCTTTAAGGAGGCTTATTCAAGAATATGAAGGGATCGATACCAATTTATATTCTGTGTTGGAAAAGCAACCACTGGTTGTGAATTAGAGGCATCTTTGGTATAAATACCTAAGGGAGTCTATTAGTATTTAGTAATATATTTTTTAGAAAACTTTCTTTGGGGAATGCAGGCAGAGATATTTTTCCATGATATCAGGAGTGTTTACTATCTATAGCAAAGAAAATAATAACAATAATAATGATAACTAAATGTTTTGTGCATTCATTATGTACTAGGATTTTCCTGATTACCTTATATAAGCTTCACAACCACCTTATAAGGCAGACACACTAATTATCACATTTTACAGATGAGGAAGTAGAGGCACAGAAAATACAGAAAGGCTAAGTTACTTGTTTTACAAGCATATGAGAGTGATAGCCTTGACAGGTTGACTCCAAACTTTATGCTCTTCTTCAAATCAAAATTTTAATGATAAAATACACATTTCACAAAGTTTTCCATTTTAGCTTTTTAGTGTACAGTTCTAGGGCATTAAATACACTCACTCTGTTGTGTGACCACCACCACCCTCTATCTTCGGATCTGCTTTCAACTTTCCAAATTGAAACTCCTTAACTATTAAACACTAACTCCCTACTCCCCCTGTCTCTGTAGCCCTGGAAGCCACCATTGTACTTTCTGCCTCTATGAATTTGACCGTTCAAAATACCACATAAAAGTGGAATCATGGAGTATTTGTTCTGTGACTGGTTTGTTTCATGTTCTGTGACTGGTTTGTTTCATGTTCTTTAGATGAATAGATAAATAAAACACAGTATGTGCGGACAGTGGATTATTATGTAGTCACACAAAAAGAGTTCTTGCCAGCACTTGAGAAGAGCAGGATTGTTGCAAGTTCGAGACCAGCCTGGGCTACAAAGTGAGTTCAAAGCCAGCCCAAACCGCATAGTGAGACCCTGCCTCAAAAAGACAAAAAAAAAAAAAAAAGTTTGTATAAATACTTCAACATGTCAGAGGTAGCACTGAACTCTGTTTTCGTGGTTCTTGGGTCAGGGGGTGGTTGGAGACTAAGCGCACTATGCTCCTTCATCCGAGGATGTCCTTGGGAGTGTCCCATGCTTCAGTTATTGTGCTTTGCTTCTAACTGCATCCCCACTTCTGCTTGCTCCCTGCTTTATAACTTAGTCCCTCTGGCTCTTTCTTTTTTAGTTTTTGAAATTGGAATGTGCATGAGATGATACACCTTTTTGTCTATATTATTAGTGAGTTATTAGTTCCATGCCTCGGGCTCAGAAATTGGGCATAGACACCATCACAGTAACAATTGGTATAATATAAAGAATGTCTTCCTTTTCATGCAGCACGTGAGTAAGCTTCCGGAGCCCACACCACAGGAACAGACTTACTCTACACTCGGAATCTTTTCTGTGTTTAAGATGAGCAAGTGCAATGGTGACAGTTTCAGAGTGGTCAGGAAGTTTGCAGTCAGAAGAGCGTTTTGTAAGCATCCTCAAAGTGTTCACAGCCACAGCATTAGATGTAATAGTTTCCTCTCCTCGCAATGGATTGGGTAATAGGGGTAGAGTTAGGACTTGGGTAATAGGGGGGCAGCATTATGTTGCTTGATTATGAGGTGGCATTAGGGGGGTAGAGTCAGGAGAACATAAGAGGGACTTTGGGCCCACCTGACTGTGACGACCAACTCCTAAACTGGAGATCCTGTGTTTCAGATATCATACTTCCCTCTAAGTAAGGGTCATCATGTTCAAATCATCTCCAGACTCCAGTGACTTTATTCCACCTTTCAAGGACATTTCCAGCTTGATTTTAACCCTCTTGGGACCTCTGTTCTAGATCAGTGGTCAAGAACATTGATTTTGCAAGATGATTTTATTAATCATTGGATTAATATGATGTATTGGGTTCTTATCTATTTCATTAGGTGGAACAGTTAGAATAAATATCCAAACAACGATGTCTGAAGTTCACCCTCTTAACCACTACCCTACATGGCAACACGTTTTGAGGTAGTGTTGTCTCATATGTTATCCAAGACACCATGACTTAAATTGTGATAAGCACCATAGGCAGATTTTCCTTTTGTTTTTATTGTTGAGAGGAAACTGAGGCTGGGAAAGAGGAGTGAATTCGTTTATGGTAACTCAATGGTGGCAGGAAAAGCTCACAGTCTGAGCAGGTCTTCCTGGGCTCAGAGTTTATCCTCTTCCATTCTGGCTCAACCTCTTCCTAGTTTTCTCTTTTTGGCTTTTGATGCTCCTTTCTTTTCAACTCTCATAACAGATTTCAGCAAACAAAGGAAAAACAGGGATGCTTCGCATGAAACTTGTTAACTGAAATTAGAAACAATTACCACCTTTGGGAGCAGAAAGCTGCTGTTTGCTCGGCATTTAGAATGACAAATGTAAGGCCAGATATAATGCAAATGTTAGCTGATGGCCCTGTTCCCGTGACAAATGGATCTAGGCACACTCCTCCCTTTGGTGAAATTGTTATCTCTTCCACTAGCACGGTAGACTAGGAGATGTGAGAGGCAGTTTTCGGCTGCTTATGAAAACCACTGGGTGAAAGAATTGCTGCACAGGTGGAGATAATATCATTCAGCCGCAGTGAGGGCAATTTGCAAGAGAATTGCTCCTGCTCACGCTGAGGCCAATGGCTGAGGCTTGGCTTCTCAGTTCATGGCAGAAACTACTTCCTGATACATTTTTTTTCTTTCTACATCTCAATTGTTGGCTTATTCTTGCTTTATCAGAATAATGTTTTTTTATGTTGATATGCTTATTTTTCTGCCAAATTCAGTAATTATGGTGAATTAAAAGCATTATTTATTGATTTTTAGAAAGAATAGCTTTATTGTGCCTTACTTATTCTTGTATAGGCTAATTTGATGCCCAGAAAATCCCACTAGGTCAGACAATGCCACTAGTTTTAAATATAGTTTGTTCAATAATTTAGAAAAAGAAGAAGTTATTTACTTAAATATGACAAACAAAGACACAGTTATAATCATTTTCAGATGATGTTTACAAAACAGTAAGAAAGCACTAAAATTTTCCTGTTTGAAAACTATAGCACGGGCTCTGGACATTAGCTTTCCTGGGAAAAGTAGTCAAGTAGAAAGTATTTCACTTAGCACCTGTCCTCAACATCCAGCACCGGATGTAAAAGGGGCAACCATGTGTCATTCTTAGAGGTACCTGCAGATGTGGCAAAGGGCATGTCTTTGAGTTGTGAGGTACTTCTAAGGTTGGTGCCTTGGATGAGGAATGAACATTATCTTCATTACCATCGTAGCAATAATGGCAAATATATAGTATTCTAAGGTAGGAGGTCTTGTTCTGAGCAATTCACATGTAGTAATTTACTTCATCCTAGTGGCAACCTGAGGAGGTAGAAGCTATTTGCAGATAAAGATATTGAATCAGAGAATTAGACAACTTGCCTCAGATTATCGAGTGATTAGGTGGGATGATAGAAATAAATATCCAAACAACAATGTCTGCAGTTCATCCTTTTAACCCTTATCCTACACGGCAACATGTACTGAGGTAGTACTGTCCCATATGTTATCCAGGACACCATGACTGGAGAGGTTCCCTAAGAGATACACTGTCCAGGGCTTATATATACAAATTTATCTTCTTTCTATCTTTAGATCATTTAAAAAACTCAAATGGCATGGAAAAATTTCCCCTATTGCCAATGACTTTTGTGGCCATCAACTAAGAAGCATAGCTCTCTCTAGGAAGGAAGTAGCCCAATGATGCCCTTTACTTAAAAAGAAGTGTTAATATCAGCTGAACCATTTACTACCTAATGAATGCTTCCATAAAGTAAGCATTATGCTAGGTGCTCATATGTGATCTCACAAAATACTTTTCCGTAAAGTAAGCATTGTGCTAGATACTCCCATATGGTCTCCTGGAATATTCCTCCATAAGGCAGGTATTGTGTTTGGTATTCACATGTGGTCTCCTGGAGTACTCTTCCATAAGGCAGGTAGTATGTTAGATATTCATATGTGGTCTCCTGGAATACCTCACAACTGTATGAGCTAGGTCTTAATTTGAATGAGGCACTACTCTTCCACTACCGCTGCATTTTTGCCTTAGGGTCGGACTTGTTGGTCTTACTCTCAGCATTCTTGCCATATGCTGTAAGTCACAGGGAGACGATGGATATTCCCTTGTTAAGTTTCACAATTTCAGCTGTGAAACATTCCTTCTCACAAAAAAAAAAAGAAAAAAGAAACCAAAACAGAAATCGCACCCTACACTCAAGCTAGCCTTTTTTTATGAATTTTGTGGGGAAAGAAATCAGCTAATTTCCACACTCTCCTGATCTTGTTATTTTCACTGTCACACCTCCCTGCATTTCCTTCTTTCAATTAGGCTGAAAACAATGTGCCAAAAGTGCACGAGTGTCTATTCTCAGAACGCTCCCTCTTCATCCCCCAAAGGAGGTGGCTATTCCTCTCACTCAGGAGACCCAAGGGCTGATCACACTTCTTCCAAACTGAGCGAGCTTTGGGAACCAAGCTAATCCTTGCAGTAAATATTTAAATGGAACTTTAAAAAAAATTCTTTTTGCCTACTGATGCTTTTTTGTTTTATTACACCACTAGAACTGGGTAGTATTAAGTCAGAGATAGAGGGCTGTACATGACTATGATTCACACTTAAATAGCTAAAGATTTCATTATGATAGCACCAGTTCTGTTAGACCCTCTATGAAATTAGGATAAAAATCCCTAATTATGAAGACTTACAACGACTCATCTTCAACCACTGTGAAATCTCTGTATCGGTGCTTGTTTTGTTCTTTTATGGTTGCTGGGGACTGAACCCAGGACTTTGAGAATGCTAAGCAGATGCTCTACCACTGAGTTACCCCCTCACCCCAGGCCTCTGTGTTAAGACCTAGCTTGACATATGAAAAATGTACACACTCAGGCAAAAGATACACAAAAAACAGAATTAAGGGAGAGTAAAAAAGGCAGGCATATTCATATTTTATTCTATACCTTTATGTTTTGGAAGTTTTTAAAACACAAATGCATATTTCTTTTTAAATTTTATACCTTTAAAATAAAGAAGTACATTTTTCTAAAGTACTGTACTCAAAAGGAAAGGAACTTATACTTCTTTTGTTGAAAGTCAAGAACAATACACTCAAGGTGGATGTCATTCTTGCTTAGTGGCCTGACCTTCACTTGAACAAATGCTTGCATTTGCATAACCAGTTGCTAAAATAATTCCCACATTAAAGCAACTATTATTTACCTGCCACAGTACACGACAAATTAGTTTCAGAGTGATTTTATAATTATACTTTTCTAATGCCGTGCCTTTGGCTGCCAGAAGTCAAATCTGCCAATCCAAAGCACATTTTTATATTATTTTTATAGATTAACAAAGACTAAAAATAGTTGATTTAAAAAGTTTTGTCATTTCACTATATCATCCTTAGATGAATCATAGTTCTAGAACTGATATTATAAAAACATTTTGATAGGGTAGTTTTCTATAGCAGTATTGTGTTCTTTTTATGAAAATATAAAAAATATTTGGATCATTGTCAGAATTTAAAAGGAAAAAAATAGCCTAAATCCTTTGTAATATTTTAATCAGATCTGTTTCTCATGATTATACAACTGCAAGAATACACGCTTTAAAAAAAATAAAAGCAGTTGTTAAGTATAAAAGCTCCTGGTTTTTTCTGCCAATGTTGGGAGACAGTTTTAGTTAAGAAGAAAGTGAAGTTTAACTTAATAGCATCTGTTCACCTTTCTTTCCTCTTTCAATAGTTACTCTTTCTGGTTCTAGGGTATTTATGCATCTATGTTCTCTTTTGAAATGCCTCTGATAACCTCATTTCCACTTAGACGCTCATGTGGCATAGCATGTTTTCTTCCCAGGGAATGTATATATAAGTTAAAGGAATAAATCTCTAATGGCTGAATAGTGAACATCAAGAAAAAGGAGAAAACTGGGAGATCATTTTCCAATGCCTCAGAAGAAACAAAATGATTATTTCATGGAGCTTATCTTACCTATCTTGGATTTATCCACAAAATATACTTTGATCACATTATTAGAGAAAGAATATAGATTGGAGGGGTCCTCTATGTGTTACATTCTGGTAGTAACATATTTTGATATTCTCTTTGTTTCTTTTATTATTGCTAATATCATTATCATCACTTTAAAGTTCAGGTCTTAAACTCTGACAATTTAGAATTAATATGAATTTAATGAAAAAATAAAGTGGCCCCAATAAAATTTTGTTTTAATATCTTAGTATTTAAAACATCTAAAAACTTGGAATCAATAAAGCATCTCTTTGAAATATTAAATAGTATATATGATAGCAAAAATATTTATTAAATACTTCAAATGTGCCAAAGGCAGTTTCTGTTCATGGATTATATTTTTCCATTTGCAAGAATACTACATTGCAGGAACTAATTTCTACCTTTTAAAGAGAAGGAAGGTGAGACATCCAGGAGGGTGGGCCAGCTGGAACAGAGCGAGTGCCCCTTGAGGGATACGATGGCTGGAAGAACATGAGTACATCCCAGAGGGTGAGCCGACTGGAAGAGAGGGAATTTGTGCTCCACACCCCTCCATTATATCTTGGAGGGCAGGCTGGCTGGAAAACAGTGTTTGTGATCCAGGCCTCATCCATTGCATCCCAGAGGGCTGGTCAGCTGGAAGAGTGTAAGACATATGGGAGCCCCAAGACCCAGGACAACAGCCTGGCTCACAGACACACACACCTCTGGAGGGTGAAGTAATCAGTGAGGTCAGTAATGTGAAAGTGTCTGAAGCAGCAGTGAGAAGACAGCAGTTGGACTCTGGTGAACTCCACTAACAGAAGACCAGTCTCAGCCCCCACATCCAGAGGCCAAGTCAGGTCCATAACCAATGCATCTCTGGGCTGCAACATGGACATTATCACAGAACTGTAAGCACCAGAAGAAGAAACGGAGCATAAATGCCCCCACAAGCCCGTCAGCCACCATCAGGGACTGGTAGCAGGTGCCAGTTTGGTGAACCAGTCAGCCAAGCTCCCATGTATCTGCTGCCACTGGGGGAGCCTCAGTGTAGTGCAGAGTGCCTGGAGAAGCCAAACCTGCACCCCACTGTCTCCCTGGGAATGGAGGCTAGGAGAAACCCAGGTGTCTGACCCATTCCTCTACACTGTGGACACACAGTCAACACAGAAAGCACCTGGGGCCCCACAACTGGCTTGTCTGGGGGAACCCAGGTAAATGTCAAGACAAAGGGCCAAAATGCAATCTCAGACTTTCAGCCCACATGGAATGAGTCTAGGAGACATAGAAATAGAACAAATTGGAAGCTACACACCTGAAATTTCTGAAAGGCTAGCAACCAAAGTAAACAACTTGAGACTAAAAGTAATCAGATCAGAAATAATATCTCAGGTAAAAGAACAAATGACTAACATAATGAAAGAAATGCAGAGCACATCTGCAGAAGATATAGATTAAAAAGAGGAGCAATTGATTGGTTTTAGTCTGCTATTATTTGATTGCAATATCTGAGAAGGTCTGGACAGCTATTTTGAAGAAAACAAGAGACATTATCATAGCCATTGTTGATTTCCTGTTGTCTGGTTTTGAAGGCCTGTAATGCTTTCATTCTTTTGTTTTGATTGGTTTTATACTATTTTGTTTTGTTTGAATTTATTGTGTGAGAAGGTATGAACAACTATTTTGAAGAAAACAAGAGACACTATGGGAGCCACTGTTGATTTCCTGTTGTCTTGTTTTGAAGTCCTGTATTGCTTGCATTGTTCTGTTCTGATCTGCTTTTTTCTGTTTTATTAAAAACTCCGTTGAAATTTAAATTAAATTAAAATTAAAAACTCCATTGAAAGCTGGCAAAGCTACTTGAAGGAAACTGAAGATAGACTTTCAGACCTTGATAACAGGATTGCAGCTAACGATCATGAAAAGAAAGATGTCTTAAAAATAACAAGGAAGGGGCCTGGGATCTAGCTCAGTGGCATAAGTGCCTGCCTGGCAAGCGTGAGGTCATGAGTTCAATCCCTGGTACCGCAA
>RJWT010004942.1:0-32077 GCA_004365215.1 Cuniculus paca
GTAATGGGAAAACAACAATGGCTACTATAGTGTATCTTGTTATCTTCACAGTAGTTTTCCATTCCATCAGTTATAGCAAAATCAGACCAAAACAAAACAGAATAAAACCAATCAAAATAGAATATTGAGTAAAGAAAAAAAATTAATAAGAAACAAAACAGTGAGAACATTATTGGACTTTAAAAACAAGACAGAAAAAAAAACCCTCCATATTTACCACATTGCATATCGTTATCCTTCCTATACATGCTCAAACTGTCAACCCCATGCCTGTAAATTCAACCTAACAATACAATCCTTCAGGGGCTTTTTGTACCTCAATTGCTGTTAGCTCAGGTTGACCTCCAAACCAGCTGGTGGCTTATGGGGTGAGAGGGTTTGGGGATTTTCAGTCTGCATGCTGGTAGGCTTACAGGAGACACTGACTTTTTTTCTCTTCCTGGGTCCCACATGTTCTGCTCAGCTTATCAGGAAGGCTGGCTAGTTGGATCCTTGATCACTTCTTCCCAGTACCAACATGGCTGATTCTCGGGAGTTTCTGGCTTTCCCTTGTCTTCCTGGGTCCTGCACGATCTGCACGCCTTACCAGGAAGGCTGGCTAGTTGGATCCTTGATCGGTTCCTCCCGGTCCCAGCATGGCTGACGCTCAAGAGTTTCTGGCTTTCCCTTGTCTTCCTGGGTCCTGCACGATCTGCATGGCTTACCAGGAAGGCTGGCTAGTTGGATCCTTGATCGGCTCCACCCGGTCCCAGCGTGGCTGAGTCTAGGGAGTTTCTGGCTTTTCCTTGTCTTCCTGGGTCCTGCACGATCTGCACGGCTTACCAGGAAGGCTGGCTAGTTGGATCCTTGATCGGCTCCTCCCGGTCCAAAAAAATTCTTATACAAGAATGTAGGGAGTCTCCAAATCTGCTACTTGTGAAGAAATCATATAAAGTAGTATTTAAATAATCTTATGAGATTTTTCATAGTCTCCGTTTAAGAATGTCATGCCTTATGAGTTGAGAGAAGAGCATTCTTTAGCATTTCTGGCTTGCTAATATAGTTGTAATTAACCAAATATAAAAAATGAATGCAGTTTATAATTTTTTTTTGATGCCATAAATGTTTACCAAATTGAAATGTAAGCCCAGGTATTTTTTTTTATTATTTCTAAGAAACTCAAAAAATTTTACAGATTGTTCATGAAATTGTATTTCATAACTGGTAAGTTCCAAGTGTGCCGTTGTTTTGGATTAAGGAGAGGATGTGTACAGAGGAGAATTACTGTTTTACAGGAGAGTCTTACGGGCGAGACACAGTGAGCGGGAGCCCTCTCAGCCATCCCGAGATGTTGACACTGAAATGTCCATTGTAGAGGTGAAGAATATAAGGCTCAATAAAATAAAATTTTAAGATTAGACCATTGAAGAAAGAGATTCATGTTCTTTTTGTTGCATGTGGGACCTTCAGGGTCTATGGGGCCTGTGAAAACAAACTGGGCTATAATTCCTGTGTGCACTGATAGCCTCATTTAAAGGTTTGCGATCCACCTGTAGTTCTTTACATTTAAAGTTAATTAAATTTTAGTAGATTAAAAAATTAATTTCTTCATTGTACTTTATTGTAAGTGTTCAGTAGTCACATGTGGCTGGTGGCTGCCACACTGGATTGTACAGATCCAGGGCACTTCCATTATCACAGAAAGTCCTGTTGGATAGTGAAGGGCAGAAATGGAGGCTGGCTCTGGAACAGTCCTTCCAGGTATATTGTTCACTATTTTCATTAACAGTCACTTCCAGAAGTGCTTCTCTGGAACTTTGATTTATATTCATTCTTCATTACTCATGCATTCTCTCATCTTTTTGAGCTCTGGAATTACATTATCTCCATTCTGGAGACTCATGATTGAAAGAGGAGAAAGGACTTTCACAGTCTGGAAATTGTAGAATGACCATAGCACTAGTTTATATGCTCTGTTAACCAAAGAACAGATTTTTGAGTAGGATAGACCAAGAGAAATGCTGTTTCTTTGTATGATAAATGCTAAACTGTCTCTCTAGTATTAAACTATTTATTTTGTGTTTGTTTAATGTTTACTCAATAGAGTGTCTTCATTTTAGGGGGAAGATGACCAAAATTGGAAGGGATTTTTGAGAATCCAGATTGAAGTTGTACTCTGGTGAATTTGGAACTTACTAAGTTCAATATTCTCATATAACTTTTATGATACCAGGAATAGACTTTTTCAGAGGACTTTTTTTGGGGATATGTAAAAGGAGTTTTAATTTACCATGTATGTATTTTGTTATAGTATTCAAAAGAAGTTGGTAAAAGAGATCTGTGAGCTTTATCAATTTATCACTCTTCATTGATAAAATTGAGTAAGATTTGCCTTGCTTGTCAGAATCATTAGAGGTGCTCAAAATAGTTCAGATTTTTGGAGCACTTTTTTATTTTGGATACCCAGCCATTAAAATCTGTGCCACTATTCTGATACCCAGAAAACTCTGAAATATGAAAATCTGGTTCCAGGCAGTTTAGATATGAAACAATACATCTGTGTATCAAAATGTTTGGGGTGACTGCCAGTGCTCTGCAAATGTCGCAGTGTTCTTTCATTGACCCTCTCTTGTCTATACTCATTTTAAACCTGAAGAATAACAAGGTATTATTAGGTCTTGCCCAACTGTCCCTAAGTACTCCCTGCTATTGCTTGCCTCTGGTCTGGCAACAGGTTTCAGTGATGGATCTTGCTCTTAGTAGAGGGTCAGTAGTGATGATATTGACATTATGGAAAATACTTTGAGCAGTAGTCCTGATGCCATGGGCTACATGAGCTGTTTACCCTTTATGACCCTGTTCACACTGAGCTGACTGGTGTTCCTGGGATAGTTTTTATTTAACACAGGAATGAATATCAATGTTTTAGTATGTCTACAGCAGAGAACAGTTGTCTAGGTATATTGTAGACAGTACTCAGCTGCCATCTTTATTCATGCAAGGGCAAATTAATTGTCTAATACTTTTACTAGTTCGGCCTAGAAGAACATTGTGCATAGTAGAATTTCACATTAATCAATACTTCAGAAATCAAGTACAAAAGAAAATGAGTCATTCAAATAAAATCTAAGAACTATGAAGATGTTACTCTTCACTGTGATAGCAGCAGTCTCTTGACGAGTGATTTTCACCATTCTTTGTCCTATAAGTTTTTTAGATATGGTATCATTTAAGGGTTTTTCTTGTCTAAAATATTAAAAATTTGATACTTCTTTAAATTATTTCTTTAGCAAGTTTACCACCTCTGTCACAGTCATCCGTTTTTATTAGTGCTGGCTTTTAACCTCTAGCCTGATGTTGCTTTTCATAGAGTAGTATGATGCCTTGTACACACTGCTTGTGTTTGTTCAATGACTAGGGTTGGTAGAAATTGGAGGATGAGCCTTTTGTTTTAGTAGGTCAGTGTGTCCTTCACACATATCCCACATTCTATATTGGAACTGGCATTTAATTTTCTAGTTGGAATAATGTTATAAATAATGACTTGGTTCCCAGAATGATCTACCAGTTAACCCATAATAAGTTTTAGATGATGAAAATACATGCATCCCAGAATATGAAGGTGCTCTCAAAAAATGACTCAAAGCTAAATTTTATACTAGTAAGTGGTTATGTTGGGAGTGGCCTATTTTATAGTGCAAGTCTTAATAGCTATCATATTTGTTAAAGTGATTTCTGACTTCTCAGTGTACAAACTCTCCCTTCACAGGAACTTTAACCTTAAATATGAAACTAAAATTTAGCAGCTGGTGGAAGTTAGCCTAAATTTAATTTTGCTTGCGTATTTGAAAAAGTTGTGCTGACTTTTAAAAATCAGTGCTGTGCTTTTAAGACTTTTTTCTTTAATTGAATATAATTTTAAAATGGTCTTGTTTGATTAATTTATACTGTTTTTCCTTTGTTGTGAGGAGAATTAATTAAAAACTGAACAAATCTCAGTACATGGTGGTAACAAAGGCCTAAGTCTAAAGTTCATTATGCTATAAGCTGTAAAGGTAAATACAATTTATTGTAAAATATGTTCAGTTATGAAGACCACAATTTAATGTTTTCCATCTGCCATTCCTAATTGTAGTCTTTCAGTTACCATTGGTGACATTGGCATCTTGTATGGTTACCTGATACTATTTGTTTCATATTTTTGAAATGGTTAAACATAAAAATATATTTAAATTCTTATTTTATAATATACTATACATTTACCCTTACAGCGTTTTAGTTTAAAGGAATCTAGATGTTATTTCACTACTTTAGCTTGGTATATATAAATTATAGGTATACTTTTAAGAACCAGACTTTGGTATGCTTTGAATGGTAGATGAGTTTTGATTTTGTGATTTAAAATCTGTTAGTTGGGACATTTGGACTGCATATGCCCTGTGTGTTCATTTTCAGTTCAAGGAAATAGATCCTTCTCAAAACTACCAAGGCAGGAATGGCTCTGTACTTTGCCTTTCTCTTGGACTCGACAACTTACTAGTTTCACAGTTGTCTCTTTCTAGGAGGGAGCGTGTATCTTAGGAGGCATGCTGTGCAGCACGTGGGCCCAATTATCACCACGACCATTTCATTTGGTGGAAAAATCTGTAGTAAATCAAGAATATTAAGTCAGTTAATATTGAAGTCCTTAGAAGCCAGCTGTGCTGAAACTGTCATTTATATTTATAGAAGAGTTTCTGTGGTGGAATGGTCTTATTGTCTATTTTCTGAGCTTGTTACATAGTAAATGGAAGAATTACTTTTCCTTAGTTTTTCTAAAATTGAATTTGAGCATATTCCTTTGAGTAAACATTCTCTTATAAATAGAACTTTGGAGAAAACAGCATTCATTATTCATTGTGTCCTTTAATGGATTTCATTTTTTTTTTTTTGGTTTTTATCTTTATCTCCTCAAATATAGTCAGACACCAGACTCCGAGTTTTTAAATTTTTTTTTAAATGAACCATGTTTTGGTGTTCTATTAAAAGATGCATGGTTCTACACCTGTAGTTATGTATCTCTGCTGTTCCTGTCTATCATACTGAATCTAAAGACAGACACAGTTTCTGTTTTTGATAATTTCTATAGGTGATTAAATCAGAAATATTCTAAGTTAAAACATACTCACCTCATATCTGTTTCGTCCTGAACTTTCTTCATTATTGCAAAAGACTTTGGTTTGAATGAAACAAACAAACAAACAAACAAACAAACACAAAAACCCCAAGCTCTATTAGAAAAGCAGTCAGAGACCCATGGTGACGAACTTTGTTTACCAAATCTTATCTTAGCATCAAAATAGAATTTGGGAAGGGATGCTCCTCTTCAGCGTGTGACTCAGAGACATCATGGATGATGAGTTCCAGGCACAGTGGTGTCCCTCTGATTCTCCTCTGTGCCCACCTTCATGTTGAACTAAAAGCTTGCTCTGCAACTGTCTTTGTTACCCTTGCTGTGTGACAATTGTGCAGTGTGGACCACTGAGTCAACTGTCCTTTTTACTACTCCTACTAAAGAATAGCTGCTATATTTTGGGCATTCATCCTTTTGTGAGGTGCATATGAAGTACCTAACAAAAGTTACCTTATTCCCTCCCAGTGAAGTGTTATTATTGTTAGTGTTCTACATGTGAAGAAACTAAGGCTAAAAGAGGCTGTTTTTTTTTTTTTTTTTTTGGTGGTACTGGGGATTGAACTCATGACCTTGTGCTTACCAGGCAGGCGCTTAGGCCACTGAGCTAGATCCCCAGCCCAAAGAGACTATTATTGTGGCAAGTATGGACCACTAACTTGGTGTGTTAGTTACTTTTTCTCTCATTGTTGAGACAAAATACCTGAAGCCTAAAGTGAAGGAAGGAGAGGTTTATTTAGCTTACAGTTTGGGGAGTTTTAGTCTATACTCAGCTGGTTTCAAGGGAGGGTAGCGTGGCTGAGGTGCTGCCGTTCATGGCGGCTGCAAGTGGCAAGAGCAGACCGCACCAAAGAGGAAAAACACGCCCCCATTCCAAACTTACATTGTATGGCGGCTCCACCCCTGGGCAGGTGCAGGACTCACACTGCTGATCTCAGCGCTACACCACGAATCAATCATAAACGTTAGATTCGGCCGCTTCCATGACTACATGAGGCTTGGGGGGGCCGTCTATACACAAACCCGTACACTTGGGTTCAGATGTCACAGCCACAGAAACAGCTCAGCCGTTCTAGCCACAGGTACAAATCTTCTCTGTTGTAAAACTGCTTCAGCCATGCTCATTACATCATATCTCCTAGAAACTGGCTCCAGGGTATAATAAAGTATACAGAAGTAAATTATTTCCTCATCATTGAAAGTCACTTATCTCATATTTGTTGTGCTTGGTGGACATAATGAAGTACTGTTCCTTCCATTTCATAGCTGGCAAATCCAACGAACAAACCTTCCCAAGTCTTCGGGCATCTCCAGTCTGGCTGAGACCATGTAGTGCTTTATGATTACCTTGTGGGGATTACGCTGGTCTTGATTATGTTTCTAAGAAGGTGAGTAGGAGATGTTGTCTGAAAGTATGGAAGCCCTGAGAAAAGGCCCCAGTCACTCATGCCAGCACTGTAAGAGTCCTGGGGAGGTTGAAAGGTGTTTGCTTGATCACTGTGTCGCTTCCCAAGCTGGGAGGAGCTTGAGAATGGAGGGTGTGGAACTGTATGACGCACTGGGAGATGGCTCTGGGGAGGTGAGCAGGCACTGTAGAGTACCTTGACGTAGCTCCAGGAGTGGGAACTAGGGTGTTGGACAATCTGACTTCAGCAGGTTTGGAAGAGGGAGCCTGGCTGACTTTCTGTTGAGTCGATCAGCTTCGTTCCTGGTCTTGAAGGAAATAATGTGCTAGAGGAGTATATGTAGGGGTAAAATAAAGATGGGCAATGTTATAATGAGGGGCGAGAGACCGTGAGCAACTGGCTCAAAGTCCGGAATGAGGTGTGGACAGAGGAGGACTCATTCTCGAAAGAAGGAGCATTAAGAATACCCATAAATTACTTAAGCGCTGGAAAAATTGGCCTTGATATTTTTGCCATCTATAATATAGTATTCATTGACGCTACAGTTATGTTGGATATTTGGAAACATGATTTGTTTAGGAAAAGGATATTACGGTCTTGGGAGGAAAAGTTTCTTAGGCAGAAAAGCATTTCAAAGCCTGAGCTTTGGAGTCAGACGTAGGTTCAGATTTTAGCCTAGGCTTTTCGTAGTTTTGTTGTTTTAGGCAAATTACTTAACTTCTCTAAGCCTACACTTGCAGTTGTACTGAGTCCAGGAGTTAGGCACATTAGAAATAACGTCTTCTGATGAGGGATGAATGTTCTTTTCATAGCTTATGTAAATTTGCGTTCAATTGTTTATGATAGGATGGCTGATCCCTTCTTTGGTAGTCTTTTATTTTTCTGCAAAACAAGGATATGTTGTGTGCTTTTTGTAAAGTTGCTCTCTCCTCGTTTTCTTTTAAAGTTTTTTATAAGTTGTTTCTTTTTTTCCTGCAGAGACTTTATGAAGACTCTGTATTCAGAAGGGTTATCAGACCCACGTTGGCACGGTAACAAAAGGGTTACCCTGTGTGCTCTGAATCTGTACTCTGAAAGGCCTAGTTGCTGAAAACATGATTGTCTTACATGTTTTTTGCCTTGTGCTGGCTTATATTAGCACTAAGGAGGGTTCTTTGCTTGAACATAGAAATAGTGGTATATTCAAGTGGGAAGCTAAAGAAAAATGATGACAAAGGGAAGCCAGTGACACCCTCTTCCAGAGCCTTTAATGGTCTTGCAGCTGCACTATCTTTTACTTCATAGACATTAATGAATCTTAAGTCCTTGTTGGCTGGTATGAACGTTTTCCAAGGGGAGTTTCTACAAATCCACATGCCAAAAAGTGATGTGGAACAGAGCAAAGCTAAATAATAGAGAATATAGACTCTGTAACTAAACTGTGTAGGTTAAACTGAGTTCTGGATTAGTATGGTAGTTGGGTGACCTAGCCCTCCCCATTCAACTCCTGTGTGCCTCTGTTTTCTCATCTATAAAATGTGAACGTTAGCTACTATCTCATAGGTCTTGAAAATTAACTCAGTTAATATTTACAAAGTATTTAACATGATGCCTGGCAGTGCATAAGTGTTTATTAAATAGTAAAATACTGAAAATTGATATTAAGGGGGAATTTGTGGAGCTGGCTGACTGGCATGTTTCTATATAGGACTCAGATAACAAAGCATTGGTTAAATAAATTACCTGAGAGATTCCGTGAATGCATGAAATCTAAGGGCAAATATTTTGCAACTTTAACATTTCACTTTTAAGTATCTTCCAACCATTGTATAGTATTCATATACTATAATACTGGTAATAACATACATTCATATACTGTAATACTGATAACGTGAAATCACATTTTAGATTCAGTTCTAAGTCTGAGGCATTCTTTCTTCACACATTTTAAAAATTTAAAAATCGTGTATGTTTCTGAACAGCATAGCGAGACCCTGTCTCAAAAAGACAAGGACTGGGGATTTAGCTCAGTAGCGTAAGCGCCTGCCTGGCAAGCACGAGATCGCGAGTTCTATCCCTGGTGCTGTCAAAAAAAAAAAAAGTGTATGTCTTTAAATCAGTGGATACATTATTCTTTATAAGAAATGATTTCTAAAGTGGTACAAGAAAGCATAAACTGTACACATTAATGGGATACCAGTTTTACACACACACACACACACACACACACCCTTTTTGTAATGTTTAAATGAGGTTAAATATATTTATTACCTCAAACATTTGTCATTTCTTTGTTGTGAAAACTTTCAAAAACCTTTCTTCTGACTTTTTGAAATGTTCAGTACTCAGTGGATACACTTAATGTAATACTTGCTCACTCTACCATAAAATCTTTTACTTAAGCAGGATTGCAGTTTATTAAATCAGTGCTGTCCCTGAATAAGAAGCATAGTAATTTACAGTTCCATACCGAGAAGGTTATATGACTGCACGAAACATCAGTGTCTGGGCTGAGGGATGCTATTCCTGTCTGCTTAAGGAAGGTGCAGCGTCTCAGTGGCGAGACTTCTCCAGAGTTCCAGAATCAGACTTCAGGGCTACCAGAGCTTGACTGTCCTTAGACTCCTTGGTCCAGTGCTTTGTGTGCTCCATCATCACTAAATTGGATTTATCATTGGATTATATTGATAGCGAACTCAGAGGTAATTCTTTTAAGAAATCTGATCATTTTAGCATATGGGAAGAATAATGCTGTGGTAGAGGCTCTTTACTAAGAAACCCCTGGGTAGATTTCCAGGGTCTTTAAACTTGGCTGAGAAAAAAAAATTTTTTTCACAAGCTCCTAAGTGAAATGTAGCATTCTTTAATGTGAATGATGTTAGCAAATCATAGTAATATGTAGCACTTGAAATTTTAGTAGTTTTAAAATATGAATTCATTGTGTTATTGAAGAATCTCAACTGTGTCAGAATTTTTTCTTAATATTTTGATAACTTTGTTTCAATTTCTTTTCTTTTATGATCCCCTATGATTTTTATGCTTTTAAAAACATTATTCCCAGACTTTAGTAGATTGCTAAAGGGCATCTAGGGTTAAAAGTTAAGAACCCTGTCTAATGTTACTTGGCTGTGTATTTGTCCTGGCTCTTAGCAGTTCTGCCAACTTCCCTGCCATGCCCCTCCCTCTGTACCATGGAGAGCTGAGATCTGACTTTGGAAAGGTCCAGCATCCGTCCCTAGATCTGAACTGTGTCCTTGATTCCAGCAATGAAAATTCTTTGGTTATTTCTGTCTGTGATTTGCAAGTCTTAAAGGAGGCAATTTTTTTAAGCTTTTCTGTCTCTCTAATACAATACTGTCTACCCAGACTTCCAGTGAAAGATGTTGATTCAGCCACAGTTTACTAGAAAGCTAGATGCTGTGAAACCAAGACACGGTAAGCAGAGGACACCAGTCATGGGAGTGTGAGGGAGAGGTGGAGAGAGTTGTGCATGTGCCCGAGGGGAGAGCTGGTGGAGGCTGTGAAATGAGATGGGAAATAGTGAGTCAGGCGGAATAATAAGGAAATGGAGAAGTAATTAAATTGAGGCTTTCAAGCCTACTCCTGATGGAGGCTTCTCTGTATCAGAATCTACTTTCGCTCCTGGGAACTGTTCCTGTGTAGTTAAGGATGGATTTTTCACCCTGTCTTTGGTTGCTTGAATTCAGCAGAGAGGTTTTGCAACTCAGGGCTGGCCTCCCAGATAACTTCCTTAATTTTGTTAGGGTTTTTGCCAGATTCTTCTGATGTGGTGAGACTAGATTTTACATTGCACAGAGGAAAGTGGGAAAACCGTTTACTTGTAAGAAATACTTTTGAGCATATATTTGGCGGTTTTGGGCAAAGTGAAAACATTTCAAAAGAAAATACGTTTAGGTAAAATATCTTTTCACTTTAAGAATGTTATTAATTCTTTAAATCAGGAGGGAAATGTTATAGGAAAAGTGGATCCAGGACAGAATTTAAGGTGGCAGGCACAAACTACTATCCCTATAAGTGCCTGTGGTTAAAGTGTAATTCTAGAGGTTTAGTGTATGTGCTGCTGAAGTGAGCACAATTCTAGAGATTAAAAAAAAAAAAGTGGTTTATTTTGGTGCAAGTAGAATCCAGATTTGGAACTCCTTAAAAGTTTCCAAAATGTATTTTATTTACCTTTTGGAAAAGATAGTTTTAATGAGTAACTTTTGGATTTGTGTGAATTATTGTCTCTAAAATACAAAAAATTACTGCTTACCAGTGTATGTTTCTAATGATAGCACTGAATTTAGATGTAGGATAATCTACATTAGGGACGAGATATGTAGTACATATACGCATTATTAAGCAAGAACTATATTGCCTTCAGATGCTTAATAACTAGGTGTAATATAACAAAGAATTGCCTACTTTATCCTCCTCTAAGAGTCCTACTTTACTAAGTAAACATACCTACATTATATTTCTATGTTTAGATAGATATGTTTATAAAGTACTTTGAGACTTTTAAGTCTTAAATAATTAAAAAATATTTTTATTTGAATCACTTTTTCCAACCATGTCTTTTTTTTTTTTAAGAGAATGGGAATAAGTTTCAGGTATTAAACTTACTTAAATTTTCACATATACATATATATAATAATAGCTATGTCAATTTAACAAATTTTTAAGGATGAAAAGAAAAAAAGCTGAGGTCTTTATGTGTCTGACTGATTTCACTTAACATAATGCCTTCAGTGAGAGGAGCTCCCTATGTGATGAAGCAATATCATGTTGTGAAAAGGACAGCTGAAGGTGGTTTCAAGGCAGGGACCTTGTACCTTAGGAGGTAAAGAGACACTAGATGCCAGAGAAGGCAAGCAGCAAGCACGAGATGAGCCCCACAGAAAGCAAAGGCCAGCGTAAATGAGGTCTTTTTGGGGAAGCATTTAGGATCAAGCTACTTTCCAAAACTAAGTCTCTCTATGAGTCACCTTGGTTTGTGCTACAGAAACTGATGAGTTTAATGAATGCTGTAACATTGTGATTTTAAATGTCAGATCCTTGGATTAGTTGGGTGGACTTAGAGTTATGAGCAGCAGTTCATTCTGTCAGAATATTATCTCTTCCAGTCTGTTTCTCTCATTTTCTACATCACAAGTAAACACTTGAGCATGTTTTAATAAAGTGTGCAGCCTAAAAGAAGTTAGATGACATTGACTAATAGATTGTCACCAGCATATATTTTAAAACTTGTTCTCATGCAGTGTCCCTGATCCTGTTTTTTTTTTTTTTTTTTCACACTCTCCTTCTAAATAACCAAGTTCAGTGACTTGGATGTGTGACCTGGACTTCAGAGAAGTCAGATGAAAATAGTATATCCGTGCAAATCAGGTTTCAAAAATCATCCCTTGAGTACATGTGTATCGAGTAGAATGCAAAGCTTACAAGAGAAAGGATAAAATTAGGTGAGCCTGATGGAAATACAAAAATCCTGCCTAATGATCCTGTTAGGTTTTTATACAGATTAACTGTTAATAAGCGAGGAATGGTAAGCCCGTCTGGATTTCTCATCTTCTGAGTAGCCAGCTTTAACACTATAAATTGGAAAGACTTCTGTTGTATCTCTGAATATATTATATTGCCATATTGCAAGCCCTGAGGCCCCTTTCCTGAGCAACATATGCTTGCTTTTATGTGAGCTAAACCAATCTTAAGTCTAGTATGGGAGTTCATTACTGTGTGTATGTTCGTATGTTGAGAGATTTTAGAGTCTGGAGTAATGAGACATGACCAGTTAAAAGCCAAGCATTGCTTAGGGTGATAGCCTAAGTCTGAACACTGATGCTTATAAAATATCATCATTCCAAATCTTGAGACAAATTGTCTTTGATTCACACTGGCCTTTGCTTTCTGTGGGGCTCATCTCGTGCTTGCTGCTTGCATCTAGTGTCTCTTTACCTCCTAATGTACAAGGTCCCTGCCTTGAAACCACCTTCAGCTGTCCTTTTCACAACATGGTATTGCTTCATCACATAGGGAGCTTGTCTCACTGAAGGCATTATGTTAAGTGAAATCAGTCAGACACATAAACTTAACTACTGCATGGCTTCTATCATATGAGAAATCCAAAGTATAAAGAGCAAAATGAAAGACCGATAAAAGGAAATGGGGAGATAGATCTTTTACAAATGGGAAGGGGTCCAAGAGATGGAGGGTAGGGAGAGAGAAGAGGGGAGGGGGACTTGGAAAGAATAGATATGTTGTATACATGTAGCAACTACCTGCAATGATTGTAATCATTATGTGTCACAAACATCAACTAAAAAAAACACAGGAAAATGGGGGAATGGGATGTAGAGATGGAGTTAGGGAGGAGGAATGAGAAGCAGAATGAAAGAATTAAGGTATGTTAAGTACATGTATCTACTCTCTAGATGAATGTAAATATTATATATGTGAGCATGTACTAATAAAAAAATTAAAAATGTAAGAAAATGTCTCAGTATTTAAGTGTAGCATTTCAAAAATGTTAACAAGCAAGTAGGTTTTTATAATCCAGTAGGAAAAAAATGTCTGATGATAAAAACTGGAAGCATTCTCAGGATGGGATCCCTTTTATCACACCTCTTTGCTCACTGTGTGCCAGTGGTCCTGGTAGTTTCCTCGATGTTCCCACGAATTCCAAGCAGTGAGCCTGCTACAGTGTACTTCAGAAGCACGGTATTTTTGGGATAGACACCGATTACGGGTGCTTGTGATGGAAAGACGGTTGCAAAACCACCAGAGTGTTTTGTTAGCTGTGCCAGAAGTCTGTGTGAGCATTAGAGTATTAGCTTTGGCATCAAAATGCTGAACTACAGGGCTCTGTTGCCTCTGTGCTGGCTCCTTGCTGACCTGGCATCCTGGGAAACCCTGCTTCTCCTAGTCCTGACCCAGGCTGCGACTGTGAACTGGGTGCCCGGTGCCATCCTCTTGGGCAAATGTGGGAAATGCCAAATGGCCTGGCAAGTTTTAGCATGGCCTTTGGATCTTCGCTGAGCCAGATGGTGCTGAAATGTCAAACTGTTCCTGAGTGGGGGCCATGATTGAGGAGGCTAGACAGAGAAGACGCGCTTCGGATAACTGATCTGCTCAGGCTCTTCTTCCCTGGCCAGGGGCTTGTGGTCTTGACACTTTAACCATTGTTTATTGAGGAGCGCTTAGTTGATGGTGGTCTACTTATAATATGAGAGGCACCAAAACAAACAAACAAACAAACAAAAGAATTGAACCTTTCTTCTTGAGATTACATCCCTCTGGGGCCATGTATCTTGTATGTAGCAAACTGTCAGTAGAAGGTAAAATGAATGGACAGTTTACAAATAGAATTTAATGGAAAGAAACACACTCAGAAATTAACAGAAAGTTGAGGGAACTGAGTCTCCTCAAAAGAATGTAATGTCCTTGCTTATAGTACAGAGATTATGAGAAATGAAGCCTTTTTCTCTTTTTCATTTCAGTTTTTATTATATTCTGGCAATTGCTTTTATTGATGGATTGACACAATGCCTTGAAAAGTTTACAATCTGTGTTTGAAGAGAAAACATAATAGGGCCTTACAGATGATCCCAATCAAAACATCCACAAGTGATAAGTGATTGAGGCCAAAGGGAACGTGTCGGTCTAAAGGGAGGGAGGAGGAGATGAGTGATGTGGTTCAGATGAGGTTAGCCCTGGCCGGCTTCCTCGAGGAGATGGCTACGTTGGGTTTGGCCTCTGTAGCTCTTCCTGGTCCTGCTGTCTGGGGACTTTATATAAATGAAATTTTCTCCTAGCACAGAGCATCTGGGTAGTGGGAAGGAACAGGAGGACAAAGAAGAGATGTTTCAGATAAGTCCCCCCTCCCCAGTAGCATAGGCACACTCGAACTTTTAAATGTGCTCTCGAATGTATAGAATTAGAGAAGTAGATGAGATTGAGTTTCAGTTTGTGAAAAGGTTCATTTCATGTATTGGATGGGAAAATGCTACAACTTGAGAGACTTTTTGGCTCTAATGGATCTTTGTTATTTTTTCAATTGGAATTACTTCTTCCTGTTATGGCTTATAAATATGGAAAGAATTGCTTGGAGTTTACTTGACCGTACTTGTCCATATGTAAGCTCAGCTATTTGAGGCATTCCAAATGCCCAGGTTCACATGGCAATGTTGTGACATTTCTGGGATTGGGGGCCTTGGAGCCAGCCTTTTTCTGTTTCCACTGCTGTGAAGGCCTCTCCTGTACCTGGATTTAGTCAAGGAATTTGCACTCCTGTAGGGAATTACTTTGAGTGGCTCAAAGGTGATGTTCTTTTCCTGCTTTTTAAACTTTTTAAAATTTTAAATTAGTTTTAGACTATGCAGAGTCTCTTTATATCCCTAACTTACCCATTTCTCCTAATGTTATTATTTTACATAACCACAGTAAAATTGTTTTAGTCACCCCTTCTTCCCTACCTGCATAAAAGCCTCACATTTATCCACAAGAAGGTACATGTAAGAACAACTTTGCTGCCTTGTGCGTAATGCAGCCTAAATGGATAAAGGGCCTGCACCATTTTCATACAGCGGAACATTATGCAGTAGTAAAACTGTATGTCCAGTGCATAAAAAGTTGAAGAAACAGGATCAAGGTGTATAATTGATATGCTGCTTACTTCAACTTTAAGGGCATGCAGAGCGATACTATGTGCTATATATGCATGTGAAGTAACTGTGTAAACACTTGCACTTGTTTTTTTTTTCTTTTTGTATCGGGAGTTGGAGGACCTTGTGCTTGCCAGTCAGGCACTGTGCCTGGGAGCTACATCTCTGGCTTAATGCTTGCACTTGAATGGGAAGAATGCACTCAGAATTTGGGGTCCTAGTTCCTTCTGTAGACTGTGGGAGGTCTGTCTGTTGTACTTGCAACATTTAATTTTCAAAACTGAGTAGTAGGCACTTTGGGGTTTGTTATATTATTTTTGAAGCTTTTTCAATGACTAAAATATTTTATTTAAAAAGTAGTAGGTAATAGGAATACAAAATCCCAGAAGGGCCATTCATCAGTAGAATGCAGTAGAGATGAAGCTCTCACCTTGGAGAGGAGCATGGCTTCAGCGCTGAAAGACCAAGGGCAGAGACTTCACTTAAGTGATTGCCTCTCCGACCTGAGTGAGGCCCTTACATGTCGTTGGTTTTCTGTGTCACATTTTCTTCTGCCTGTAAAGTTTTCTCGAATGCCTTGATAAGCCTGTTACACAAAAGTGAAAATTAAGAGCTTCAAACATCAACAAGAGACCGTCAGCCAAAAGTATGCAGTGTCATCTCTGGTTGATGTATGTGGGTTCCCCACTTTCTAGCTCTGTGAACTATGCCACAGTTTCTTCATCTGCAGAAGGGGCGTAATTACAGTGCCTGCTTTACAGAGATCTGTGACGTTAGAACACATGGAAGACTCAGAGGCTGTCCCTCCTGTCCCATCTGGCTCACCAGGGTGGAGTACTGGATGCTTTGAATTTGAATTTAAAAGGATGAAGGGGGGGCATATTAAAAGAATGACTTTCTGTTTTCGCCTGAACAAATGGAACATCTAGTGACCCATTTCCCCACTGTAGACTGGCAGCACCTACATCTGCATAGATGAAAGTGTCCGTAGTTCAGTGTTGTTCCTAGCACTCTCATGTATTCTGGACACCAAGGAAACCACTTCATTGCTCTTTATTGTTTAGCAGGAACTTGCTCCATGGTATGACTTGCCTAGTTCTGATTGGCATTTGAGTTTCCAACTGGTTTTTTTTTTTTGTACCGGAAATCGAACTCACAACCTTGTGCTTGCCAGGGGGAGAGGCCCTGTGCGGCTAAGCTATGTCCCCAGCCCTCTAACAGCATTTAAAGAGGTCTGTAGCAATGCAAAGGGGGAATTGGATTGTATGTCAGTATTCAGGTTTCTCCAGAGAAACACAACCAGTAGGAAATTCATATATGTATATGTTATATTGTACATATCATACATATTGGGAAATCCCTGGGCAGTCTTGCTGCAGTCTTGGCAGAGCTTCTTCTGGGAAACCTCATTGTTTGCTTTTAATGCCTTGCAGCTGATTGGATGGAGCTACCCACATTATGAGACATGATTGCCTTTCCTTAGAGTCAGCTAATAGTAGGCATTAACCACATTTACGAAGTGCCTTCACAGATGAGTGTTTGTTTGAACAGTGGGGTACCATAGCCTAGCCAAGTCGATGCAGTGAACCTATCATCTCTGATCGCAACTTTTCTAGTAGTCTTATGATATCTAGTGGCACCCGTGGAATTTTTTCTGTTCTTTATGGTAGAGGATGGTTGGTAGGATTGAGGATTTTTCAAGAATTGAATATAAAAAGCTTTAAGAACCATGCACATCAAGCTGCTGTGTCTGTGTCTGGTCTAGGATCTAGGAGGCAGGATGCTGATGATTGATGATGCAGGATACTTCCTCTGAGTAGAGGGTGACAGATGCTGGACTTGGCAGTTCTGGCTGTGCATTTAGGGTGGGGAGCAGTCATATGTAAACTGCCAGGTTTGGGAGGATGATTGCATGTAGGAAGAATAGATTCTTTTCACCAGCTGTAGTGCTTTGTGCTAGCCAGGTGTATAGGTGAGACCTATACCTGCTCAAAGTCCCATATTAATGCAGGTTCTGAAAATGTATCTCCTCCATTAGCCTCTTGTGGCTCTGTGCATTGGAAGTGAGAAACAAGGCTTTAAAGAAATTCTCCCAAAGCTGCCTTTGTTTCTCAGAGCTCTGTACAGAGGTGCTGTAAGAGAGGTTCAAAGGCAAGGCCCCCTCCCAACCTTCCATGTGTGTTTATCTCTGTTATTATTTTTAATGCATCAGATAAGATGATTTCTGAGTGCTTATTATTGGAGTTTTTGTTTTTTGAGGGGAAATAAAGGTTTGAAAACCTGAAGACTGCATTTTGTATGTCTTGAGAATTCATTACAATTTAAAATACTGAATGTTGTCTTACTTTCATGAAACGATAGACTGATCAGAAGCTCAAGAATATTAAGGGCTGTTACCAGCAACCCAGTGGTTCAGCCTCAAAGCGTTATTTTCAAAAAGTATGTTCTACATAGGGAAAATACTTAAGAACATTGGAATGGGCAAGGCATTTTTGGATAAGATGCCAAAAGCACGGGAAACAAAAGTAAAAGTAATCAAATGGAATTTCATCAAACTGAATAGCATTTGTACAGCAAAGAAAACGAGTGAAGAGACAACCTACAGAATGAGACAAAGTATTTGTAAACTGTACATTGAATGAGGGTTCATAACCCGAATTTATAAGGAACTGAAATACTTCAATAGCAAAACCAACAGTTGGATAAAAAATGAGTAATTGATCTAAATTGACACCTTTCAAAGAAAAAATATGCAGATGTCAACGGAAATATAAAATTGTTCATTAACACTGATCAGGGAATGCAAATGAAAACTTTTAAGTGAGATAGTACCTTACTTCACTTAAGAGTGGCTATTATCAAAAGGGCCAAAGATAACAGGTGCTGGTGGGGTATGGACAGAAAATGGAACGCTTTCCACTGTTAGCAGGAATGTTAATGGGAATGTAAATTAGAATAAACTTGACCAAAGATGGTACATCGGTCCCTCAAAATTATAAATAGGCTTACCATGCAATTTGGCAAACCTACACTGTGTGTATGTCTTCAGTCTATTGAAGAGGCATGTATGAGCCATATTATTGTAGTACTATTCACGGTAACCAAGAAATGGACATAGGTGACTTGCATTAACTATCAACTGATGAATGAATAAAGAAATGTGCTAATGTGTACATGGAATATTATTCAGCCATAAAAAGATAGTCTCGTTATTTGCAACATTTTAAATGAAGTAAGTCAGGCAAACAAAGATATGTACCATATGTTCTCACATAAAATCTAAAAAAGTTACTGTCATAGAAATTGAGAGTAGAATATGGTTACTGGAAGCTGGGAAGTATAGGGGCCATGGAGAAATAGGGGAAAGTTGATTAACAGAAGCTAAGTTATAATTAGTAGAAGTTCTTGTATTCTATGCAACTTCCTTTTTAATTTTCTGTGGTGTTGGGGATCAGACCCAGGACCTTGATCATGCTAAGCTGGCACTCCACTACTGATGTACACTCTCCCCAAGTTTGGTTGTTCTGTTGTAGAGTAGGGGACTAATGATAATGATAATGTACTTTTTTTTTTTAAGTTAGAAGAAAGGCTTTTGAATGTTTTCAACATAAAAAAGAGGTAAATGTTTTATGAGATAGATTTGTTCTGATTGGAACATTATACATCGTATACATATATTGAAATGTCACATGGTAACCCATTAATATGTACAACTCCTGTTGACCGTTCCAAATATATTTTGTTCTTGAGTGGCTCACATTGAACTAACTACTGAAGAGCAAACATGGCATGTTCACTGGCTCCAGGTATGATGTAGGCATTTTTGCAATGAAACGAAGATGTTGTTCTATAGGTTAGAGGTTATGGGCATCAACACTTCTACATTCAATTTTGTTTTCTAGAAGAGAGCATAGAGCATGCATTGTTTGTTATTCTAACTGATCTTTTATGTCTGTCATCCATCAGTACTATGCAGATTAGTCCTTGTCATCTCTTGGGAGAATTCCAACTGTGCTTTTTTTTTTTTTTTTGTTCTTGGACTATGGTACAGAGTTTTGGGAGAGAAGAGCAGGTAATCTGGACTTGGGAGCTGTGGTACCCATTGTTGATTCAGTTGGTACCTTATCTTTGCAGCTTAGCGGGCCTTTTTCCTCATGTTAACTGCAGGGGGGTGTTGATTGGATGGTAACTATAATTCTATAGACATTGCATTTTGTTCTTTTTATAAATTGTAGCTTAGTAAAAACTTGTAGCTTGGATAGAGCCTTTTACTCCCTTGATTTTTCTATTTATTTTTTAGTCACTCTTCAGTGATAACCTGTGGTGCATGGCATCAAGTGTCTCCCTTGTACCTCAGTTCTCTTGCTCAGTTCCAGTCTCCTCCTCTGCCAGCTTCCCGTTACTCTAAATGACTTTACCATCTTTTCAGTGCATCTGGGTTGTTGTTTTAGTTGTGTTGCTTTGACTTTTTCCCCTCTTCAAGAAAACTTCCTTATCACTGTTTTTTTGTAAGACTTATTGTTTTGTCACATGTGGTTGTAGAAGTTTCAGGATGCTGCCAAATTTGTTCATTTCACACATTTACCCTTCCTTGTCTTATTTTAGGTTAGATAAAATGGAATTCTGTTTTCACATTTTCTAAGGTTTGATTTAGATATTACCTCTTTCCTGATCTGTGCCTAGTTCACTAGTTATGTTTTGTATTTGAAAAATTATGTTCTTTTTTATTTTAAATAAAATAAAATAAAACAAACCAGTAAAATGAAACAAAACAAAACAATGAGAACAATATTGGATTTCAAAAACAAGAGAGTAAAAAATCAACAATAGTTACTATATTCCACATTGTTATCCTCCAAATAGTTGCTCAGACTAGAAGATACAGGCATGCAAAATTAATCAAACAATATAAGCACTTAAGTTGTTTCTTTACTTCAGTTGTTATCATTTCAGAAATTTCAGGTGTGTGATTTCTAATTTCTTTTGTGTTTGTGTCTCCCAGACTTGTTCTGGGTGGGCTGGAGGTCTGAGATTGCACCTTGCTCCTTTGTTTTGACATTTTCCTGTGTTCCTTTGAATCAGCTGGGAGCTGAGTCCCGGGCACTTCCTTCACTGGTTATCTGTTCTGCGATGCAGGGGGTTGGGCTAGGTACTTAGGCTCCTCTGATCTGAGGTTCTCAGGATGGCGGAGAGGTACAGGGCAGGGTCTTGGGTGTGGTTTCTCCTCCTTCAGGCCCGTGGGGGTGGGCTCACCAGGAGGCACCTGGCCGTGATGGTGGTGGGGTCTCAGGGCATGGCTCAAAAAATTATATTGATGAAATTACTACACAGTAGACCAGTGGGAGATCATGTTGTTGGGGGTTAGTGTTTCCTGCATCTAAAATCCTTTTTTTTCTCTTTGGCCATTGTGTTTTGGGGATCGTTTTTGATCAGAGGAATTAACCCTTCTTGGGAATATATTTTCGTGCTTGTCACTTAATAGAAGGTAGCTTTTTGGTTAGTTTTGAGATAGTCAGACTCTGCCATTAGCAGTTGCTATCTAGACTTTAGAGGTTGTGCTTCCGTATTGTGGAAGTTGGTTGCAAGAGCTTCTGCTGCTGTTGATGCTACTAGCTTCTTGCTCACTACCAGACTTTTGATACCAATTACTGTCATAGTCTGCTCAGACTACTATAACAAAATATTGTAGAACAAGCACCTTCAACAACAGACATTCATTTTTCACAGTTTTGGAAACTGGAGCTCCAAGATCAAGTGCTTGCAGATTTGGTTCCTCATTGAGGGCCTGATTCTTGGCTTGCAGAGAGCCACTTTTTTACTGTGTACTCATGTCTTTTTCTTGGGAGAATGGATGATCTTCCTTTTTTTTTTTTTCTTTTCTTATATGGGCTTTAATCTCATCTTGAGGGTGTCATTCTCATGACTTGATTAGAACCTGAATACCTGACAACGTATCCTCGTTTCCAAACATCATCACATTGAGGGTTAGGGCTTCAATCTGTGATTCTTGAGGGACAAAACATTTACCATGTAGTATGGGAATAGGCAGCTGTTGTCCAGTTGGGTGTGAGCAGGGCAGTTATGATCAACTCCTCCCAGAATATGGACATGTCATGTATTTTTCTGACCTTTTTGGAATCGGAAATCGTTCTTGTCTTCTTCCCATAGTATTCCCACTTGGTCTCTGCATGTGTTATCTGATATATAAATTGTTAAATTTCTTCTGCAGATACTCTTGATGGTCCTTTTACTTCACCCCTACTTGAAAGATATAAGCGTAGCTCTCTATTCAGTATCAAGACTAAGGGCAGTGATTGTTCCACCGAACCATAAACATGCCAAACCTCTGGGAGGATACTGAATTTATATATGGACAGAATTTTTTGTTAGGAAAACGTTGACAAATTGAAGTGGAGCCAGAAGTAAGCAAAATCTTTAGAAACTATGTCATATGTAGGGGGATTGTTGAGAGGGAATTATTTAATCTAGAGGTTAAAGGAGATGATGGTGATGCTGATGGTTAGCATTTTACTAAATGTTGATTGTGTGCCCATGACTATGTGAAGAATTTTATGCGTATTTTGTCGTATAACGTGCACAGAACCTATGAGGCAGGTATTGTTTTTAGCTCCATTTTACAGATAAGGGAACTGAAATATAAAGAAATCTGACCCTGCTTTGGGTCACCCAGCTAGTTAAATAGGAGACTGTTACTGGAACAGGGAATATTGGCCTTCATGACCTGGGTTTGGCACCTCTGCATTTAAGGGCATTTGCCAAACCGGGAGGGAGATTAGCACTGGAGAAACATTAGGCCAAGCTTGTATAAAGTATTATCTTAATGTGTTTTATTGCATCTGTGATACCTCTAGTTATAAAATCCATCGTTATTTTATTTGCTTCTATGAAAAAATTGCCACCAATTAAAATTATAACACAATTGTAAGACTCCCTGTGATTTTGTAGTTGTTAAAATGTGAAGAAGGGATGTCTTAGAATAGATGAAAAATGTTGATTGGTAGTCCTCCAGCTCTGGGATCAAAGGACCAAGCTGAAAGGGAGATTTTAGCTCAAAGAAATGCTTCCCAACTTCTCAGGCTGCTGAGAAACATAACCTTTCCGACAGGGGGCTTGACACAGCAGGAGCTTGCCTAGGATGTAAGTAGTAATTCTGGCCACAGGATCTTTCTGGGGTAGTGTAAAGGATTTATTCAATTGAGTAGAATGTGAAAGAAGTGATCTTTAGGACTATTAATATTTTTAATGAAAAATAGCACATGACACCACCTGAGCAATCATAAAAATTTTAAAATGAGCTCAACAGTTATCTGTACCAATTAACAGTATTTATGACCCCAATACCCTTTGTTTTTTGCTCTGTTCATTTTCTCTTTTCTTCTTTTTTTGGCATTCAGGATCATGGTTAGTAGTTTTCCATTTTTGCTTCCAGTAAAGTCCAGATATTTGGGCTACATGTTTGAGGCCCCCTATGTTTTCACCCAACCAATCTTTCCTGCCTTTCTGCTTTTCTTGAAAATCCTATAGCTGAATCTCTCTGTGCTTCCCCATTGAAAAGAAATGACATGATGTCATAAATAAAAGCTCGTAACACAGTGCTGACATACACGCTAGCCTTCTGGGAAATGTCAGCTCTTGCACTCTTCTCATTTTTCAAATTATCCATCCGTCTCTGCTTTTCAAAATCCTACCCATCCTTCAAGATCCAGTGTAAATTTGGTTTCCTTCAAAACAAACTCTGCCTGATCACATAAACCAGTGTTGACTTCTGCCTCTTCTTGACTGCTGTTTTGTTTATACCCTTTTGATGGTATTTACAACATCTGATCTTGAACTGTAGTTGTTTGTGTCTGGTCTTTTGTCGTGCACCTCATTACAAGCTCTGGGGGCAGGGACAATCTTTATTCACCACTTTGTGCTCTAGCAAAGGGCCTGACACATAGGATGAGTGCCATACATGTGAGTGGCTAAATGAATTATGGTATTTTGTAGTAGATTTATCTCTTTATAAATGTCTGGATTAAGCTAATAAAGCTCATTTTGTGTTCCTTAAGTGCGTTGTACTTATCTGTGAATTGGGAATTGTGGCTTGACTTTAGACTGATTTACAGTCCAGCCTGAGGAATAAACCACAGAGAGATAAATTGACAAGCAGATAATGACTTTTTATGTATTGCTAGTCTTTAGTAGTTTTTAAATTTATGTTAAAACACTATTAGACACAAAATGAAACACGTTTCCTTCTTTTTGTTATGAATTTTTTTGTTATGAATTTTTTGAAGTTTTGGAAGCTATTGGTTTGGGGTCTAAACTAAAAACTTCCAAAAGTATGTTTAATTTACATTGATGACTTTGGAAATCAGCCCCAAAGAATTCCCCTTTCAACTTGTGGTGTGGTACATGTCACAAAACAAAACAAAACAAAACAAAACAAAGCAAAACACTCTGATTAGTTCTTGATTATTACTTAATGGCCACTGGCTTTTGGCTAAAGCTTTAGATTATTAATTTGTGCCAGGTGTCCTGGAATTAGTCAGAAGGGAATCAACAAGGATGGCTGGGTTTTCTTACCATTTTCTGTGCCTGTGGGCCTTTCAGATATGGGGAAAGCAAGCATACTAAGATTTTCATTATTAAATTTTGGGGATAATTCGTAACTTTGTGGTGGAAATAATGACTAGAATATTATGTAATCTATGGAAAAGACATAGAAAAAGTTTTTGTTTTGTTTTGCTTTTTAAGTTGTTGATGGTTGAATTTCTATTCTAGATGCTCTTTAATTCCTTGTGTGATCATCTGCAGGCAGCTCAATCAAGACAGCAGGATGTCAATTGAATGTATGCTTGGATTGATGGCTTTCTGTTGATTGAAAGAGCTAGGTTATATAGCTAACTTGCTGTAGGGAATGAAGTTTAATAAATAAATTAAACTATCATTAGATATTGCAATAAATTTAACTTCTCTTGCAATCATTCTATTGAGAATACAATTTTTTCCCACAATTATTTACCGAATATATGATACTGTGCCAAGAAAGTTTATAAAGATACTTTATAAATATTTTTACATCTTATAGATAGATGTTCTAGTTTGGACAAAAAGCATAAAAAGATTAAATTATTTATGAAAAAGGTATTTGCTTCCATGGTCTTAGCTATTTTTAAATGACTTACAATTCAATCTGTCTTTGTCAATAAGGGTGAATCCTATTTACTTGAGAAAATACACCCACTTTCAATTTGTCATGTAAAATAATTAAGGAGCCTAAATTGGGATAAATATGTTTTAGTGAAGGCAAATTATGTCTTAATTGAAGCAAAACTGAACTGGCCAAGGATCTAGAAAAAGCAAATTGAACAAAAGGATGTCCTTGATTAAACACAGTTTATGTTTATTTATTGTTTGTGTAGATGGATTTTAAGGCTGAGATAAATAATACAGTAATCAAAGGTGAATACTGAGTAAGAAATTTACTGAAATAAATGTATTTTTAAAATATCATGGCATTGCTTCCACTCTGAGCAGTGCAGTATGCCCCGTTGAGGCATAGAATTTTCTTATTAAACAGGTTACCATATAAGAGCTTTTGAAACTCACCTTGGCTTATGCACAATGTCACTCTAGAAGCTACTTTTGTGGTCTTAGGTATTTTATCTACTATGACTTTTAAATGTTATTTTAAAATATTAGTAAAATCTCCCTCATATATCTCCTACAGTTCATTGGGTTAACTCACTACATTTTAGTGTGATGCCTGTGGAGCAGAATAAGAGATACGAGGTCTTGATGATTTTGGATAGAAAATTTACTTCCTCAAATTGCTGTTGTCCCTGCAGGGTTTCTGTGCTTCCGGAAGGAGTGATGTTGTTATGGTAGGAAAGGCTCAACCCGGTGTATTAATCGTTTTTATCTTAGTCTAAGTGGTAAAGACTCTGGGACTTAGTGTAATTATAGTTGAAATGATTTTGAAGCAGTGGAATGGACTGAAGATTCATAGTAATTTGAACAGTACATTTACATTTTTCAGAATGTCAAGTTGACATTATAGTGCGCTCCCATCCTGCCACAGATTTCACCAAGTAATAGTTACCCTGGCAATGTGAGGTGCACTCCAGTATTTCCTTTTCTTTTCTATTCTATTTGATCCTACTCTACTCCATTTCATTCCGTGTAAAATGAAAGCGATTTCATGACCTATTTTGGAAACCATTAATAAAAGATGACTCACAGTTTCAGAAACCTTGGTCCACTTCATAGCCACCTTACTATGAACACAAATAATCTTATTATTTTCCTTTTTCCACTCAGGTAAGGGTATACCAAATACATTCACGTTTATTTTCTTTCTTTTTTCAAAGCAAATGAGAAAGACCCAGTACACTGGCTTTGTTGAAACTAAGCTTAGTATTACATATGTCAACAATTGTCAAAACTTTACAGTATCCATGCACAACTAGAAAACATCCATAAATTTATATTAAATCAGGAATGTGGTAACCATTAATACCGTAGTATGTTCCATCACTATATATTCAAAAATGGAAGTGATTTCTGTAGAGAACCCATCCTGCAAATGTTAACTTTACAGTAGGCTGAAACACCTTGGCTTGTGGTTTCTAACACAATGGAAAGTATATTGATGTCGGTACAGTCTTGTCCTAGTGCTAGTCAAGAATCAAGGCCCACCTTGGATTATTTTTAATAAATATGCGAAGTGCATACAGAGATTACAAAGACTCCCCCCAAAAAGGGTTCTACTGTGTGGTCCTAATAATAAATTAAAAAGTGTGACAAATTGGGTTGCCAATGAGCTGCTAATCAATACTTTAGGGTACAGTTATACTGTAAATCGAATTCCGTTGAAGTCTTCAATAAAAAAAGTTCCGTTAATCTTCAAATGATGCTTAATATATAGTTTAACATTTCTGTTAAATGCATGTATTGGATTACTTGCTATCCAGTCATAACCTCTGCTCCTTATCATTTATTGTTAAGGACTTTAACTGTCCATCTTCTTCAGTTTTTCTCTTTCTGGACCATGTTTGACAGTTCTCTGTTTTAGTAGAAGTTGATATAGATTTGAAGCTGTCCGTTCCTATGCTGCCAAATGACTTGGAAGAAAGTGAAGGCAGGCCTCCATGACCTGAAGAGCAGAATGACTTAAATCCTGCACCAAATGAAGAAAATCTACCTCCAAAGCATGGAAATTCACTGAAGGCAGAGAAAAGGAGCCCATACCATGGCTTCTGTTTCCTTGGCAACCCCTTCAGTACACAGAAAAGAGTTGTTTTTTGTACTGGGAATTAACCTCAGGACCTTGCACTTGCCAAGCAGGTGCTTTGCTGCTGAGCTACATCTCCAGCCCCACAGAAAGTTTTTTAAATGGGTTTCTAAGAAGCTGAGTGAAAATGGGTCCATCCCACCAAAAAATTCCCTGATGAAATTATCTGTGTTCTAGAATGTGGAGCCAAACTCACATGGACTGTCAGGATGACTGCCACCTCCTCCTCCACTGTTTAATCCATCTTTGTCATACTTGTCACAGATGTCCTGTTTTTTAGTGTTTGATAACACCTCATATGTCTCACCTGTTTGCTTGAATTTTCTCACTGCTGCTTTTTTATTCCCAGGATTTTTATCTGGCTGCCACTTTTAGCACATTTCCTATGCCTTTTTGATGTCCTCAGGTGATGCATGTCTGTGCACGTCTAGAATTTCACAGTAAGCCACAAAGTTTTAACAAGTTGTTGGAACAAGTTGGAGGATGCAGAGGACCAGAGACAGAAAGGAGAAGATGGGAAGTTGATCCTGGCTTTCCTCAAAACAATCTTGTTTTCTATTTGCATACATCTTGCCTAACGTGTCTGCAGCCCTGGGTTGAATATCCAGCATAGAAAAGCAGCCACTCCCCCAGTAAAACAAAACACCCAAAAAGCTATCTACTTTTTAAGCATACATCCATTCAGGCTTTTTATACTTTCTTTCATTCCCACAAGGAGGTATAAAATTTGAGTGCATAAATACAAGATGAAGTAGAAAAGTGTAGCATTTGAAGTTCATGACAAAAACAACTAGAGTGGAAAGATAAATTGTGCCTCTGTTGGTTCTGGACTGTATTTTAGTTTTTGTCTGATTAAAATACACCTGCTTCTGCAGTTGAGGTGCCTGGTGACTCTCCGTTCATGACCACCATCATTGTAGTCTGTCATCTGCCCTCAAAACACCTGTGAGAACCTGTGGCACCTGTATCCTTATTCTGGCATGTAGGTTGCAATAAAGACCTAAAAGTGCTAGAGTGTAAGAATATTAGAGAAGTAGATAATTCTAATGTAATTCATAGATATGTGGTATTCCTAGAATTTTAGATTCTAAATTCTAAGGAAGCTGAGAACACAAACCACTACTATTTCACTTCTCTTGTCAAGTGAAATTCTGGAGTGAAACTTAGAACTCCTGGTGAAAAGTCAGGATTGGTGTATGAGGGCCTTCTTGCTTAATGGGCCCTGCATGGAAAGTTGATCAAGCCGTGGACGGGGTGCCCAAAGGGAAGTAAAAATCAGGAATAGTTTTCCTTAAGGCCAGAGAAGGTTCTGTTTCCTAAATAATCTTTTTCCATGGGTCCTGTGCTCGTGCTTACTTTGTAAGCAGAGATTTGCACTTAGGTGAAATAGTAAGACAGAAGGCCTTTCCCCCATCAAAGTGCTCGTCTAACTGCCTTGCTGTGTGAATGCATGCCTGTTCTCTACAGTTTCCTCCTTTAAGGTCCTTTTGGGGCAGGGATGCTATCAATCTTTGTGTTGTTTCCAGATACCATCTCTGCATGAATGTTTGTTGATTCTATTTTTAACATTGCATCCTTTGTGCAAGCTGCCACAAGACTGCGATGACCAAATGTCCTGTTTTTCCTCCCAGGTTTTTCCTGGTTATGTTCCATTCTTTTGTTTATGATCCCTAGAAATGCTTTTGGGATGGCAGTCCGTGCTTCCGCCACTGTGTTGAACCCAAATTCAAGCAAAGCATTATCTTTGAAACTGTGCGGTATAAGCCTCCTCAGGAATCCCTGTAGTTAAGACTGAGTGACCACAGAGAAAATGACCTCAGGCTCCAAAGTAGGGGGCTAGTTGACACGGATTTAAGAGATCCTATCAAATTGAGAGCCGACCGCTGTGGGAGTCCACTGCTTTCCTGTTTGTCAGAGCACTGCCACCCTCTCCTCCGCACACCCCTTTCATCTTAGCCATCCACATAGATATTAATAAATCTGCCTAGAATGGAAATGAGATTTTGAAAGCTTTTCAGGAGCAGGGTGACAGTGAACATGTAATAGGCCCCTTTTGTCTGACTTGGTCTTTTGCCTCCAGACCCTGTCTTTTTCCACCACAGGGACACTGGCCTCTTCCCAGGGATAGAGTTTAAAAGCATCTTAGCCCTGCACCAGTAGATCAATTGAAATGTGAAATTTGCTATAACCCTCCTTCGTTCTTTTCCTTCTCTCTTTTCTTGTGTCATTAGGGTTCACATTGATCTCTCCTGTTTTACTACATTTTTCAGGGCAGAAACTAAGCCATATGGCTTGTTTTTTTTTCTTTCTTCTTATTAACTGATACCATGTTTGGCTTATCATAGACAATAAATGTTGCAACAAAAATAAGTGAATAAAATAATGTATATATCGCATCTTATTTTTCTTGTATCTTGCGTACATTCATTATATAGTCACAGAAAAGCATAAAACAAAATAAAACAAAACAAAAAGCATGAAACATAGTTCCCCTCCTCCAGGAGCCCATGGCCTATTACATGGAAAGGTAGTTGTTTTCTTCCATATCTTAGAACCCATGAACAATTAAGTACCTCGTGTGGGCAATGATATCCCTATTTCCTGCTGGAATTGCTTGCCTCCTCCCCCTGCCCCCCCGTAGGTGGGGTTCTGTGACTGCACATACTTGGATGCTTTAGTCATTGAGGAGTGAATGATCTGTCATGGGATGGCAGCACATTTTAAAACAATCTCAAATGCTGAAAGGAGAATTGATCTTGACTGGCATGCAGCCTAAGTCTCATGCTGAGAGTTTTAGGTTACTTCAAAGAGAAGAAGACACCTCAAACACTTACAAGAAGCAGAGTCAAATTTGTTAGTTTTCAGACATATTTATGACATATAACCTACTATTTCCTTGATACATAGATTTTTCACTGTTAAAAGAGCCTGCATATTTCAACACTAACTTGACATTGGGAGAAATGGCTGTATTTATTGTTCAAAAATGGTGGAAGTCAAATGGATTTATTTTGGGTAACTTTTATTGATGTAATGCTGTGACATAAAGACCATATTCCTGAGATTGTGAATTTACTGCCCATGTAAATTCAACTTTGCAATGCTGTTAATATTTCACTGCCCCTGTGAATAAGGCTGTTAAATTTAAATAAAAAATTATTGGTTTATTTCAGTATGATGCCTCAATGTTTTAACTCACCTCCCCTTGAATATTTAATTTTTTCTCACATTCACCAACATGTCTTAAATTTATTTTGTGAGTACAGACCAGCTGTGAGAAGGGCAGATTGACTCAAAATACATGTTTTGGCATGATTCTCATAACCACAATCAGTGTAAACACTATATGTCATAACAGGAGAAATAATATCAACTGGTATGAAAAAGGGAATGGGGAACTGGTGGAGGAGGGGGAGGACTAAGGAACGGGAAGGAATAAAAAAAGAAGAAGCTGTAATACATATACATAACTATTCCTAAGATGAGCGTAAACTGCAAGAATTGCAAACGTGTACTGTATTGGAGTGTATGCTGTATGTGACTTCTTTAGCATTTGTATAATTCATCATTAGCTTAATTTTATTTCCCCACAAAAGTCTCCTTGCTGTGCTTAGGCAGAAAACAAATAGACAAAGCATCATGTTGCTATACTTATTGGGAAAATTATTGGAACCATGCTATCCTGTTTATATTAACTACAAAAGCACTCATATGAGGAAGAGAAATAGAGTGTATATTCTTAAAATGTAAAAGGAAGTTCCAAGAGACATCCTGGAACTTTAAGACTTAACTATTCATGGCCTGGTGCTACAGACCTTCAAGATCAGGGCTGGTTTCTCCCCCAGCCTCCGCCCTCTTTTCTCCCCCAGCACCTCAGACAGTCTTCACACTCCCTGCCCCCATCCTGCCGCTCTCTGAACCTGGGATGCTGTCCCAGGCCTCTGGCTTCCTGGTTTGCACTTTCCTTCCAGGTCTGCCAGGTGACCTCTTACTCAGTGTCCTCTCAGCTCAAATTTCTCTCAGTGGGAGTAGCCTCCCCTGACCTTTCCAGCCAGAGTTAAGTGCTTATATATCTAGTTGTACTGTACTCAAGACCTTGTTCCTTTGGATCAAAATTCCCAAGGACTTGACACTGGGAGAGTGGCTTTACTGAAAGCCCAAAGCTATTAATATGTGAATGTGTTTGCTTTTTGTGTTAGGTGATGTGGGTCCTAGTGTCCAGTATGCTGCTAATTTGAGTGACCTGCTGGACATCACAGTCTCATAAAGTGAGGTTTCTACATTTGGGTGAGCTAAACAGTTGCTTGGAGTCTTTTGTATTTGACTTCTATTTTTGGAATAATCATTATACACTCATGGGAGATTGCTTTCACATGAAAATTCCCAAGCACCCTTTGCCCAGCTTCTCCACTGGTGACATCTTACATAGCTGTAGTGCAGTATCTATCAAAAGCAGGAAAATGATGTTGGTATAGTACTGTTAAATTAGACTATATGACTTTTCAATTTGTATCAGTTTGTGAGTGTGTATGTGTATGTGTATGTGTGTGTAGTTTCAGCAGTTTAATCTCATATGTAAATTTGTGTAACACTACAATAATCAGATTCAAAACTGTTCCACTACCACAAAGGACCTTTCAACTGACCCCTAGCTTCTGAAAAGTACTTGCCCAATCTTTTTTTGTGATTTTGTCATTTTAAGAATGTTATGTAAATAGAGTCATACTATATATAACCTTGATGTTGCCTTTTTTCACTAAGCATAAAGCCATGAGATCCATTCAAGTTGTTATAAATAATTCATCCATTTGTACTGCTGAGTGGCATCCCACAGTATGATTGTACCAGTTTGCTTAACTGTTCACCTATTGAAGGGCATTTGTGTTGTTCGCAGTTTGGGGCTATTAAAAATAAAGCTAGTACAAACATTTGTATATAGATTTTTATGTGCACATAGCTTTTCATTTCTGTAAGGTAAATGTCCAAAAGTATATGCTAGTGGGTCTTAAGTACACGTTTTTATAAGACACTGCCCAACTGCTTTCTACAGTAATGATTTTGCATTTTCACCAGTCATGTATGAGAGAGATCAGTTTTTAAGGTGATAGTAATTTAACACTGAGAAGGTCATCTGAGTACGGCATTTAGAATTTCCTAGGGTTGAAGGAGGGTGGTACTAGAATCTCCCTTTGCTAAGAGATATTAAGGGACTATCTGAATTATATACATGTTCGTGGTGCTATTGTTTAACTGAATGCTGTTTTCTTTTTCTTTTTTTAATTTTATTTTGAAAAAAAAAAACACAACGAAACAAAACAGAGTAGAGTCAATCACTACAAAACAATGAACATGGTACATGATTTCTAAACAGGGTAAAAAGCAATCAATGATGGCTACCATACTGCCTCTTGTTATCTGCAATATACCTTCCCATACCATCAGGGATGAGAAAAATCAAACAAAATACAACAAACTAAAACAGTAAAAACAAAACAAAGCTAAACAAAACAAAACAAGGCAGAACAATGTAAGCAAAATAGAAGTTCAAGATACTAGTAGAACAGCAGCGGTTACCATGTTTGTT
>RJWT010004943.1:0-32065 GCA_004365215.1 Cuniculus paca
AAATAGTGGGTTTTACTGAGATTGAGTGATATAGGTGAGAAATACTGTGGCCCAAGCTGTAAACTGCTCCCCTTGGAATTTGGTGACCATATTTCAAAAGAAGTGACAGAGTCGTGGGAAATTCATTAAGCTTAATGACAATAAAATGAAGCCCTGGAGGTCCAATAACTTGCTGCAGTATTTACAACGAGACATTTCCTTTCTTTCCCTTTCCTGGTCTGGAAAGTAGAAATAGCAGTTCTTGCTTTCCTGGAACAACTATAGAGGAAATTGATGAAGATACAGAAACATAAATGCCTATTTTAAAACCAAGATAGATGGCAATGGAAGAGAAAGGTAAGAGAAGCTCCGTCAGAAACTCGGGCAGAACCCCAGCACTCCCTGGGGTAAGTGGATGCTACCCCAAATTGTCCTCTGTGTTGTAGAGAAGCCACCAAAGTAGCAATGCAGAGAAAATCATAATTGTTTTTCTCTTGCCATTGATAGACAAAATCATTTCCACCTATAGCCACACACTTAAAATTTAAAGTAATAACTTCTTTGCAGATTTGCCCAGAAGAAAACATGTATGTCCCTTAAAAATTAAAATTATATCCCATCTGCTAACAAGTAAACACAGTGAAGAAAACGCTTCTTCTTTGAATAACCTCCAGGCATCATGGAAATGAAGCAATATAATTCAGCTCGAACCAGGTTAGCGATTTCCTTAACAGCTTGCATTCTGTAATGCTTCCTGGCATTCTGTAAAAACGTGATTAGAGAGTGGTAGCCCAGGCTAGAGGCAGGCCCTAGACACGCTGGAGGGCAGTGCCAAGGTGTCTGGACACTGTGGCTGCTGACGGTGACACTCAGCATGCAGGGCTGTTGGGAAGTCGGGGTCTCAGGCCCAGTTTTTCCATCTGTGGTTTGTTTGTTCTCGAGGCAGGGTCTCCCTATGTGTGTGGTTCAGGCTGGCCTTGAACTCCCAGCGATCCTCCTGACTCAGCCTCCCGAATGCTAGGATTACAGGCGTGCCTGAATGAAGTAAGGGACTGAGAAGCAGGTTGCAGAGAGAAGGGCGAGCAAGACACAAAGCTCCAGGGCAGCGGCCGAGAGCTCGCGCTTCAGGGGGCGCAGTCTGCCTTCAGCTGGGCCATTTTAGCGAGAGGAGGCTGAGGGGCCTGGGACGCACAAGACCCCACGAATCATCCACACACAGACTCCCGAAGCCAGAGCGCCCCTCCCGGGTGTCCGGGTTGCTCTCACCCCCTGAGCACAGCCCGAAGTCCTCCTTCCAGCCCGGGCTGCCCGGCCGGGCTCCCGCGCTCTGCCCTCTGCTCTCGCGGTCTCTGCTTGGAATCGCCCTGCTCGCTGCTCCCGAGCCCACCCAGCCGCAAGCGACTTCACTCGTTCTTTTGCGCTCGGCTTCATTAGGCGTTGCCGACCACCTTTGCAGACCTCTCCACGCAGCAGTGCACAGAGCCTTTCGGGGTGCGCCCCCTCCCGAGGCCGCGCGCTCTCCGTGCCTACCTCTGGGTGCGCCGTCGCCCACGCGTGTCCTCAGAGTAACGCTGACAGCAGAGGGCTCTCTCAGGTCTGCAATCAATGAACGCTGTCGCTGAGTCCTGACTGTGCCAGGCCGGGAAGCCGGTCCCCCTCTCCGTAAAACGCGCTGCGGGGCGTCGTGGGAGGTGGTCCGCGGACAGTAGGCGGCCGCTCGCTTGAGGGAGCTGTCCCATGCGCCCGCAAACGGTAGTTATCTGGATACTAATATTATTGGAGATGACTAGAATTCGATTTTTATGTATTTCTGCACCTCCTAATCAGTATTCATTTGCATCCTAAATTACAGGAGTTACCAAAAATACATGAAACTGCTCAAAATTACCCTTAAGGAGGTTCCTCCGGCAGGTACTTGCTTTTTAATTTCCTAAGGGCAGCCTCTACTCTGGCTCCAACCCACAACGACAAGCCACAAGGGGTCTTACTTAGAGGAAAAATTAAAATGCCAGGCGAAATGGAAGGCACAGGTAAAATCAACAGGAAATGGAATCATCCCCAGGGAGAGAAAGGGGACAAGAAAAATCTAGATTTTCAACTGTTATATCCACATTCATAGTGCCAAAAATCTTTAAACTTCTTTTTCCAGGTTTAAAGAGACCATTTTGTCTCATATGATAAAGAGTGGAAATTTCTTAGCATAGAATTTGGACTTAAATTTAGCAATGGGTAGAACGCCTAACAAAGACAGCAATTTAAAAGTCAGCGTCAAGTAAGGTCACAGAGCAGTGCTCGGGCGTTTTCCATCCACCCCGAGCAGCTACCCCAAGCCAGGACAGCTCTGTCCACCCACATTCATGGCGGGAAACACACTTTGCAAGGACAAGATTGCCAGCCAGCTGTTTAAAACGTCTCATGGGGTGGCAGCTGGAAAGCACCTCGAAGGGGAGCTCTGCTTAAACCGACTTGTGCTTGTTTTCTTGTGGTGTTTTTGCTAAGGAAAAACCCTCTGCCGGGCTGTGCCTCATCTACAGTAAGCTCCATTCCACCAGAGGCCGGTAGCGAGTGCAGCTCTTCTGCGATTGCACCAAGAGCAGCAGTGTGCTGAGCTCCATGCTGATAACATCCATGGTGCACTTAGTAGGCGCTTTTTCCATTATGGAGCTTATAAGTGACAGGCTGACAGAAGAGAAATGTAAACTACGAATGCATACAGGGATCTGTCCTGGGTGCTATGGGTGGTCAGCACATGGGGGCACTCGAGATGTCCTCACACATTAAATCCCCAAGGTCACATTTGCCTGATGACCCAGGAAGCCCCATGTGCATGGCCCACAGCTGGAACCATACACAGGGCACTGACCGGAAAGGAGTGATATTGACTGCCATGGTTCTCAGCCTGACTCCTCAACTTGCTCGAAGGCCTGTGCAAGTTACCCAACTTCTCCAACTTAGGTTTCTCCAAGGACAAAGCTAAGGTAACAGCAGGTGCCCTGCAGCGGCTCTGTGAGGATTAAAATGAGCTGCGTGTCTGGTATAACAGGGGCTCTGTATGGGGACTGTGTTTTGTTCTGATTCTTTTAGATATGAAGAATTGACCCTGGGCCTTGGGGGCCTCATTTCCAAATCATCAGAATAGGCAATGAAACATTAACAGTTGCAGACATGCAGTTGGGACCATCGCAGCCAGCCCTGGCCTCTATGTGGGGAGAAAGCCACCCAATGCACTTCTTTACGACTTGCCTTTCAGTGCAATATCATTTGACCATATCATCCTCCAGGAAGAAGGGAAAGATCAATAGCAGAAGTCCTTGATGTGTAACAGCATATATCATGAGATAGGCTTAGAAACGACAGACCAGTGTCCAAACCAAACCCTCACTCCCTCGCTAAATCACTGGGTGCCAGTAGGCAGATGGGTCTTCCAAAATCTCAAACTTTTCCCTTTAAATTGGCAAGAATCATTACCTCCCAGATTACTGAAAGCAGTAAATGAAATGATCTATTTAACACATGTATGTACTCTGTTGGCCTTTGTACCTTTCAGATAGTAAGTGCTCAATAAACATTCCCAGTCTTCATCACAGAGAAATAGAAGGAAAAAAAAGGAGGAAAGTATAGAGGATTTAGATCTTGGTTCATTCTAGCTAATGTGCTTGACAGTACAATCTTCATAACCCAAAGATAGAGTGGAACCCATCAGAAACCTTTCTATGCACCTTATCTACAATCTCTGGATCTTCTACCATCCCATCCTCCAGAAGTGTCCAAGCCACACGGAACAAGAACAAAGGGTCTGTGTTGACACACTGTATTGCATAAGCATTAGAGTCCATCCCAAAACATTGGTAAGAATTGTCTTTTGTTCTTCAAGTTGTTCTTTCCCAATTAGAATGCGGTCAAACAATCAAACTGTTACCATCTCGAAAATGAATGCACATGGTTTCTCTTCTATGAGAAACCCAAAATATAAATAAAGAACAAAATAAAAAATAGATAATAGGAAGGAAGGAGATGGTTTGCAAATGCGAAGGGGAACAGGAGCTGGAGGGAGCGAGGAGGGATGAAAGCAGAAAAGGGACAAAAAAAGAACGCAGCTCTGTTACACACGTGGTAAACTCCTACGATAACCGTCATCATTATGTGCTGCAAATGTGTGCAAATGAATAAACAAACAAGTAAGTGTCACAGGAAAAAAAAATGGCAAAACAGGTGGAAAAGGAAAGCAACAACAAGGATAACTGGCCCCTTTCTCCTCCTACCTTGAGTTTCCAGAACAACACTCCAGGCCAGCAGTCCCTCGCCTGTCCCCCTCCCCCACGCCTTGTGGCCCCTAAATCCTGCCCTGGTCTGTTCAGCTCTTCATCCTCCCTCCCCAAGACAGCCTGTGGCCCCGATGCATGAGCAAGGACACCGTCATAGTGTGTGAGATTTATCTTGACATTCAAAACAGAAAGAAGAAAAGCAACAGAGACTTGAGAAGATGTCGTGACAGGGAAGAGCCAAGAAGTCGACACTGTCACAGCAATGAGGGACCCAGCTGCACAAGAATTCAGAAAATTGAAGAATTCACAAGGAGAAGTGTCAGCTCACAGAGGGTGTCACGTCTGAAGAGTGAAGGGCATCTATAAAGTGCAAATGTTCCCAGTCACATGCTGTCACTGGAGGAGACCTGTCTCACGCGAGCCCTCACATGGCACTGGGTGGGGAAAGTTCAAAGCCATTTAATGCTGCCGTTGATGTTTTCCCCAAGTCATTTCCTATCGATTCAGCACATCAGGAAACCGGGGCCATCCTCCTTGCCAAGCACAAGTTCTGGCTTTGCTGACGGGATGGCATCCAAGAACCACATTATGTTGGAGACAATGAGCATCTCGCCTTTGAAAGGGGCCGGTTGTGTAAATGGGGGGGGCCTCTTGCATTTCTCATGGACTCTGGGACCGAGCTATCACTTTCCATCCAACCTTTCGACTCGGACTGCTGGCTGGTGGGTGTCTGGCAGACACAAGCTCCCTGCAGCTTCTCTTGCGAGGTGCCTGTGTCCTGGCAGACAGGTGTGTGAAGTGTGCACACACATCTCAGAGGTGCACTCTGGGCACCCGAGTGACACAAAGGAGCACACAATATCCAGACAGACAGCAGCCATTCATACGACATAAGAGCCAAATGTGACCTTCAAATAGTTTCTGAGTGTCAGGATATTGGGATATTTATCCGCAGAGTAAGGACATTATTGTCCTTCCTACTCTACAGGGTTGTTGTGAAATGGAAAGGAAAACATACACAAAATCACCATAAAAGTGGCAAATTGAGGAGATTATTTTGTTAGACTGACAATACCTGAAAGACTTGGTTTGGCCAACAAGAATCGCATCCTTTGGGGACTGAATCTTAGAGCATAAACAGCTTGTTCAAATACATTCACCCAGTTTGCTGCTTTTACGGGGAGACCAGGAACGGCACAGCTGTTTTGTCTCTGTTTTACTTGACTTTTATAAAACCAGGCAAAGAGAGCTGGCGGACACTTCATTTCCCACTGGGAAGTGTAGCAGCGTTGGAGGCTCTCGGGTGACAGGGCCAGATGCACGACTCAGTCCATTTAATGGCTGGTGGATGGCAGGCATGCCAACATCAAGATCCTAAATATCACAGAGGGCCCAAATCCAACTCCATCCATTATCAGCCACACCTGCCCACAGCCTCAAACCACTATCTGTGCCAAGAGCCTGATGCTAGGAAATGAAGGACGAGGTTTCCAGAATGAAGTAGAGGGCTGATGTTTCTCAAGGAAAGTTATCAGTGGCTACTGTCCATGACTCTACAAGAGTTAACCTCCCAACTTTGCCTCACTCTAGAAAAGCACTTGGTTTCCACATGGAGTCGACCATCCCCTATGAATTCTCCACTCAGTAGTTTTAGTAAGAAAGAACTATGTGCTCAGAACTGCTTGTCCTAGGATTATAGGGTGGTTTAGGGTCCTAGCAATGGATGCAGCCTTTTGTCTACCAATACATCATGGTGTGATGGCCAAGGGGCTACAGGTGTAGAAGCCAGAACTGTAGAGTTGATTTCTCCCAGAGGACAAAGGGAAATCCAGGAGGTGTTTCTTAAAGGAGATGCTGTGAGCTGAGTCTTGAAAGATGATCAGGAGTTTGCCAAGGAAATAAAAGAAAAAGTGAAATAGAGACAGGGGCATTTGATGCGCAGGGCAGGAAAGATCAGGCCGCCTTGCAGGATCTGAAGCATTGGGTGCAGGAGTGGAGGCTGGATTACCATTTTATTGATGGCCATGCCTTCCAAGTTTCTCTTATGAAAAGACCATTTTCTGAAATGCTGGAGTAGTTACGGTAGGGTGGTAAGGTTGACAGGGGAGGTGAGTGACAGAAGTAGTACGAACCTGAAGAATAATTATCTCAGTGTTTCTGGAAGTGGAGTTTCTGGGCAGTAGACTATGGAATGGCTACGAGATGGCAGAAGACTCAGTGGCCCACGATGAAGAGCAGATAGGATTTGTGCTGGAAACAAATGGGCATGAAATGCTCTTCCTGGTGATTTTTCTCATTCTTCCATGACATCTGCTCCTGCACTTGGGTGCGGGCCTCTGTCACACTGTGGCACTCTGGCCAGTGCCATCCAACTGCTATCTGAAATGAGTGTGACTGAGAGATCTCACATCAGGGAACCCTGGAACTGTGTGTCCAGGAAGACAGACAGTCTCCATTGTTTTTCTCAGGTTGTCTAGGGAGGATTGACACAGCAGTGATGGTGGACCTAGAAAAGGACTAAAGTTAGACATAAACATCTTAAACACACCGTTGAATCGTTGTTGGTGTCTTCAGCAAAAACAGTGAGATAGGTCATACAGCAGAAAGTAATTCTCTCAAGGAGGCCACTAGAGCTACTGCTATGGCTCATATCTAGAGAAAGGCTTCCCAAAGGCTCATTCAGTCATAGATGAGGTTTCTTCAGAGGTGGCTGGATCTAGAGTGTGTGACACTAAAGTTGATTCGTGGTGCAATGCTAGGATCAAGGGCACTAGCGTTAAGGCGTGAGTGCTGCTCACCCTGAGTAGTCTGGATAAGACAAAAGATGCAGAAAGACACTGCTAAGGTCCTTTGTTGCTTTTGCTGTCTGCTGCCCCCCATGAGCTGTCTCTCCTCTGCGATGCCTGTCTGCCACACCACCCTGCCTTGGAGCCAGCCGACTATGGACTGAAACCTCTGCAATGTGTGAGCCCAACAAACCCGTTCCCCTTAAACTGGGTGTCAGGTATTTTGTCTAAACAGCGAGAGAAAAGTAACTAAAATGGCTACACAATCCAAGTTTTTAAAACAAAATTACCTGAAAACAGTGAAAAAATAATTTATTGCTAAGTGAGACAAAAAAAAGTTGAGAGATTTTTATGTCAAAAGAACATATGAGTATAATAGGTTTATTTGCCAAAGTCATTCTTTTCTACATGCACCTCTATTATTTTCTTAGGGAAAAGGAAATTCTAATTCAAAAAGATCATCCTTGAAATTTAAAAATAAAAACCAAAAGAACTGGGGGTACTTGGCTGATAGTTGTTCCCGAGGGGCACATCCATTCAATCCAGAACAGAAAGGTCCCCAACATTTCCTCTCCTGTTGACACATATTTGGGAATTTGGAATGCTGAGGACAGGAGGAGGGTTGTGGAGAATCAGGTTGGAGAGGATTACAGGCCACATCTGGGCACAGAGATGGTCATTGTGGCCGGGAGAGATTATGGGCATTTCTCTTCCTGAAGCTAAATTTTTACCTCTCTGAGCTTTGGTTTCCCTTTGTCTGTTTCTTTCCCAGTTAATTCCTTTAAAAAAAAAAAAGAAAGAAAGAAAAACAGAAAAAAGGATCAAAATGATACAGAATCTCAAAAAAAACAGAAACAAAACAACAGTAAGAAATCAACACTAGTTCATACATTCCATGTTGCTATCTTAGAAGTAGTTGCTCAGGTTACAAGAGCTAGGCATAAAAAATGATCAAATAATCAAACAATGACAGCACAAACTGTTTTTTGATGAACTAACAGAGATCAGTAGTATACTCATCTATCTAGCACACATATACATACATACAGTTATATATGTAAACCCACACACAATCTTTTCCTTTCTTCCTTTTCTCCTTTTCCCTATCCCAGTTGTTCTTTCCCTTTGGTTAATTCCTTTTTTGGTTCACTTTTGTTTCTGAATTTTGCTGCTGACCAAATGGTCAGCATACATAAAAGGAAAAGCTTCCAAAGGTGCCGATTGCTTCGCTATCATAGGGCTTTGGACCATTTGTGTCATTTAGTAGGCACTAAAAGAAAAACTTGCTTTCCACCAAAGGCCAACCTTCCAGCTTTGGATACAATGGTATGAATGCTATCAATCCATAAAAATCATAAATAGTGGACACACCAGAATGAGGATGCCGATAGCTCTAGGCGTAAAGTAAGCAATGATCAGCATACAAAAGAGGAAAAAAAGAAAAACTTTAAATAGAGGAAAAATTCATTAAGATTTAAAGAAATGAATATAGTCTAATACCTTCTAGAATTTCATATAAATTATTTCATTTAAAATTCCCCTCAGTCCTGTGAACAACAGTAACTAACACTGGGCTGGAGATGTAGCTCAGCAGTAGCTCAGCAGTATTGTGGGCACAGCTTGCCCTGGGCCCTGGGTTCAGTCCCCTCCACATCTGCCTAATCCAGCATCTACATTCGATGCACCACTCCCTGCTGCCACCCACAGAAATAAGAAACTTAAAGCACTGTATTCAAGTTATATTAAATCATATTATGCAAAAAAAGAGGGTGAAATATCTGTCTCTCATATCTTTCTTTTTAAGCTTAATTCTACAGCTAATCAATTGTGAGCCAATCAAGGAAATTGCCTTCCACTTGGAGAGACACTAGGTCACTCCTAGCTGGAGGCCAGGCCCTACCTGGCCTCTCTGTGGCTTGAGTCTCAGGGCGAACTGGAAAGAGGTTGAGGGAGGAGGAAAAGTCAAAGAGGCTGGCCTCCCAGACGCTCTTGTTCCCTTTCCTGGTGGAAAATGGAAACTGACTAATGATGCTTCAACCTAACCTTCCACACGCAAGTACCTAGTAGGCAACTTAACCAGAAAATAAGTGAAAGCAACAAACTAGAAGTAAGCAAGCAAAAGGTGGAAGGATTGCAGAAAGAAGGGTTATGTTCATTGATACCGTCCCATGCACGTAACAGTTTCTGTATGTATTATTTTCAGAAGCATTCTTACAATCGCTGCAATATAAGGAAAGCGCACTATTCCATTAACAAATCAACTAAGTAAAGGATGTAGTGCCTGCTGCTACCATGCCTAAGGAACACGTAAAGCAGGAAAGGAGATTAGAGTAAGAGATGATTTTTAAATGGGAGAATGTTCTCTCCTAAACATGAGATAATTACGTAAACTTATAGCATAATACTCAAAAAAAAAAAGCCCCCTAACACGTTGGCCGTGTATCCTTTCTTCCTCTGTGATGTACAGTGTAGAGATCACGAAGTACCATGGAGGTCAAAGAGGCAGGATAACTCTAAGACTATAAAGTCCAAGTTCCTAAGCAGAAAGTCACGTGCTCCATATGATTCAGACATCATGTAGGAATGGAAAAATCAAAGCTCGCCTTCTTCAGTGATCCTGGGTCAGTTCTGCTACAAGAGGATCTGTGGGTGCCACAAAAATGTCAGTGCAAAGCATGAGCCCTTGGCTTAAGCCTTGGAAGGATTTTTCGGACTTCAGGATAACTTCATCTGCATAAGGAATTCTACTAAACTCTACACTGCTGGAGCCTCTGACAGCTGTAAGTAGGAGCTGAGTCGCACTCTCTATGTGCTGCAGAAATTGGGAGAAACCTGCTCCAAATGTATCCAGATTGTCATAATGCAAGAGTCATCCCAGGACACTGACTGGGACTTTCCCGTTTGTCTTTGGGCTGCAGCTCAGAACTAGCATCAGAAGTAGATGTTGGTATAATCTAAAGAGAACCATCAGCAAGGAGGTGGGGCGCTCCCTAGGGGCCTTCGAAAGGGACTGACTACTGAGAGCAATTGTCCAGCAAACAGCGTCTAAAACCAGAGCATCGGGAGAGAGGGAAGTGTTCAGGTGCTCAGGGGCCTTCGTGGGCGGGTGCCTGGGGAGAACAAACCCTTTCCTTCCTGTGAGCTGCCTTCTCCCTAAAGCCAGAGCTGCAGAGACTGTGAGTGAACTATCTGTTAGGGTTTAAGTCTAAAACGCCCCCAAAATCCTATGTGTGGAAGGCGACTGGATCGGGGGTACTGCACTCAACAGTGGATCTATTCACTTATGGCTGAGTGGGCTGTGAGGCAGTGGAGCTGGCTGGAGGGGGTGTTGGAGTGTGACTTGGAAGGTGTATTCTTGTCCCTGACTCGTCCTCCTCTCTTTTGGCCCTCATGAATTGAGAAGCTCTTCTCTGCTAGGCACTTCCACCATGCCATTTCTGCCCTGGAGCCAGCTGACAATGGGCTGAAACCCTGAACCAAAATCGACCTCTTCTCCTTTTAGTTGCTAGAGGTGGGAAAGTGACTAAGACACCATGGGGCGAAACTGTCCTCTCATTCCTCCATTGGCTGTCTGCAAAGGTAATAGACTACTGACCTGTCCCAACCCACCCTCACAAAGGAAATGAGAGAGGCAGGCAGAGAAGATCCATCTAAGTCTCTGTCCACAATTCTGATACCTTGCAAATGCAAGCTGAGAAATCACAACTTTCTTTAGAATTTATGAAAATATTATTTAAAGCACACCTAAATTTGGCTGTGTTTGGAAGAATGTCATTCTTTCCAATCAACTCTCAAATCATAAGTATCCATACTTTTCACTCCAAACCAGTTCTATTTTCCAGCCAAGGGCAATAGAGTTTTCATGTAGTTAAGGACTCAGCAATCTCCATGAATTTCCTTAAATCCAGTCTTTAACCCCTCCTTTTCTCAATATGGCATCTTCATGTGACAGCTTCCTCCTACAATACTGTCTCTCCAAAGTAACTTAGGTTAGGCATAATTTAATCCTACTCACTATTTTATAACTCCTAAGCCCAAGATAGAGGTAAATGATCTGCCCAGGATCACGAAGCTGAGCCGTGTGCTGCCTTACTTCACACTCTTCCCCTTCTCTTTAAAGTCATTTATGTTAAAAGTACTGCTTCTCAAGAGATAGTAATCACAGGTTTTCATCTCAATTAAATGGTATGAAGAAGGCTGAATTTCTGAGGACCCCTTTTCCAGTTTTAATCAAAATAAATCATAGATGCTTTTGTTGGCAACCATCATGCACCCTCTATGTAGTTTTCACTCCATGGTCTAATAGTCTAGGATAAAAGATGATTCCCCAAAAGATTTAAATAATTGCAATTTTTTCTGGGCTGCAACAAAAACAAATAACTGAGATAACTGTGCCTTTTTAAGGGTGAAAAGAGGGCTTAGGAAGTGGGGCATTTTGAAAGCTACTTATCACACTCCCAGGGCCATGCTGATTAGTGGAATAGAAAAGGCCCAGCATGCAGCTGCTCTGGCTTTTCACACATGGAATCATCAGGTGGCTTTTACCTGGTCTGTCTAAGGTTGGGAAATCAGCTTTTGTCGAGCTCTGTACAATACCAAGTCCTCTGCAGCAGGGACCAACATAAACAAATCGATTCCTGCAGACGCAGCTGAAGAAAAGAAGGGTTCGAATTAGGGCTTTGCCTTAAATCAAAGGCTGTGTAGCTGCAATCGCTGCCACACTGGGGCAAGAAAGCCCGTTAGCAGCTGGGCTCCTCTCAGCCCACATCTTGGTTGGCAGCACTCCGGCCTTCTCCAAATTAAAGCCATTCGAGTTTTCTGAGCAGTGAGGCTAGAGTTGCTGTGATTGTCACTGCCAACAGGAAAACCCTAAGAAAATCCGAGCAACTAAGGAAATGTAGGCAGAAATATGGACTTGTGGGTAATAAATCAGATGTGTAGATGAGGACCTTTCAGGGGCATCTTGGCCAAATAAAATTACTTTGCAGAAGACAAAACATTTGATAAAGCTGTGGTTGCTATAACAACTACCTCAACAAGGTTTACTTTCCAGGAAAGGTTGTAATAGTTTAATAAGCTTGAAACTTCCCTTTGGACCCTGAAGGTAAAGGTTAAGCTTAAAAGAGATTAAAAGTTAGTGATATTAAGGGCCTTAATAACCCTTTACTCAGAAGTCTTTTTAAAACTAATTTGACCCTGGAAATAGCAACCACTGAGGTGAGAGCGAAAGGCCCAAGGTGAACATGGGTGCACACTGGAAGCAGGCACCACTAGAGGAGGCTCCAAACTCTATGACCATGACAATGAGAACCTGTGGGATGCACTGGGCAGCAAGGACAGAAGCAGAAAAGGCTGGCATGAAACCCACAGAGTTGAAAAACCTTTATTCTACTGTAAAGTTAAACTTACCACTGTCATCATCATCGATTTCACAAATTTTTTAGAATTCAGAAAGTAGTAATAGTAACAAGGCAACTATCTTACTTGTCTTATTGCTGAAACAAAATGTCCAACACCTAGAATTGAAGGAAAGGTTTATGTCAGCTCACAGTTTATAAAGGTTCCAGTCTGTAGTTGGTGGCATGGCAGAGGAGAAACACTCCATAGCAGGGCAAGTAGAAGGCATCAAGCAGCTAGGAGCATCCTGCCTTTCCCTTCAGTTCCATCCAGGATGCCAGTCTTTGGGTGGTCCCACCCAAAACTCTGCAAATTCCAATCAGTGGACTAATTTAGTAACACACACCGTTAATCCCAGTGTGACATGCCCTAGATCCAGCCAGTTCTACAAAGCCACACCTATGAGCACATAAGGCATTGAGGGGACATATAGATGCAAGCCCTAGTATTCTGTCCCTGGCCCCCAAAAGACTCATGACATTCCTTTACACAAAAGGCATTTAATCCATCTCTAAGAGTTGCCAAAGTGCTAATAGTTTCAGCACTGCTGAAAAGTCCAAGTCCAAAATCTTTTCAGAGATTTAAGGCAATTTCTTGCCTCTGTACAAATGAAAAGAAAGTTAAATACTTTCAACATTCAATGGCACAAGATAAATATTTCCATTCCAAAAAGTGCAGGTAGGGAGACAGGAATGGGCGCAAAGCAAGACCAAAATCCAACAAGGCAAACAGTAACTTCTATAGTTACAGTAGGCAATCCATGGCAAGATGTGAATTCCAAAGGGTTTTGGTGGCTCCACTCCTATGGTATTTCCAGTGTGTAGCTCCTGTGGTTTCTCTCTTGGGCTGGTTATGCTTCCTTCTGTTAGTTTTCCTCAGATCATCCAAGTTCATGGCTTCTCCAACCTTTTGGGGTCTTCATTGCACCTTCAGCTTCATATTCACACCTTTACACATGGCCCTCTCAGTGACCTCCCAGGCCTTCTTCTGAACTCTGGGTGGAAACCTTCCTGACCCCATAACTCTTGCATTCTGCATGCACCTAAAACCAGCACCATGAGGGAGACACCAAAGTGCTGCCTGCTGGAGCAGTAGCCAGGCCTCCTTCTCTCTTGGCTGTAGCAGTTGAATGCCTGGATTACTGAGTGCTATGAACCAAATCTGAGGAACAAATTCCCTAGGCCGCCACCATTCCGGAACATGATGCTCTGGGATTCTCTTCTCAGAGCAAAAATTTTTCACCTTTGGAACTTTGAAGCTGCAAATGTTTGGATCCTGCTGCTTCTTGTGATGCCTTCAGGCCATCTTTTCTATTGTCCTATTCCTTGTAAGCAACCAAGTTCTCCTCTGCTCCATCTTTGCAATCTGAAACCTTACTGGAGCTTCCTTTTTGGCCAAACTCAAAACTTTTAAAATCAGTCTGCTGGGGTCTTTACTCTTGATTCTCAATGTAGATCTCAACAGTAGCCATGTCACCACCTCAATATTAGACTGCTTTGAAATTTCTTCAACCAGATTAATTAGTCTGCTATACTTAATCTCACTCTCAACAAAGTCTCTCAACACAAGAAAAATGCAAATTTTCAACCAAACCATAACACACATGATCTGGTGTCCAACAGCCAGTCTAGTCCTTGACCCCAGCAGAAACCTCCTGAGCCTGGTCTTTACCACCAACATTTCTATCAGCATTCTGGTCTTCTGAGCTATGACTTGCATATTCCATCAAGTTCAGCTTACAGCATTCTAAGGCTGTATCTTCAACTGGCATCTCTAAACTTTTCAAACTCCTCCCATGAGTCAATTCCAAAGGCTCCTGAATCACATAGTTAGGTAATACCACAGCAAGGACTCTACTTCTCTGGTACCAAAATCTGTCTTAGTTACTTTTCTCATTACTGGAACAGAATGCTCAGCACCCAAAATTAAAGGAGAAAAGATTTACTGTAACTTGTAGTTTGTAGAGGTTTCAGTCTATAGTTGACTGACTCCAAGGCAGCACAGCATGGCAGAGGGGCATCACAGAGGAGAAACAGTCCATGGCATGGCAAGTAGGAGCCAGAAAGAAGAAAGCACCAAGAAGACAGCCTGCCTTTCCCCTTGCTGCCATCCAGATCACCAGCCTTTTCGGTGGTGCTGTCTAGAGCTCTGCTCATTCCAATCAGTTTAGTACCACACACCATTAATTATAAACCAAATTGTTTGCAAACAGAAGCATGCATGGAACAAGGTATTGCTGTAAAGTAGGAAGACAGCAAAGAATTTAAAAAATGACTTTCCTATTATAAAGTTCAATTTATGAGTTGAGAGCTAGGAAAGAACACATAGACACATGTTCAAAGGGACACGGGGCTGCAAATGTGGAAAGCACATGTGAAAACGTGACAGCTCCTCTCCAGCTACACCTGAGGTTGATACCTCACACAGGAGAATCACACAGGAGAAAGGCTTTACATGTGCCAGTAGCATGAAGCTAGAAATAACATACTTCACTCGGTGCCTACAGTACACTCAGCACTTAGTACACTTAGTCATTCAATTTTCACAACAGTGCAGCAAAACAAATGCAGTTCAGAAGTGAAACTCACCCATTGTTTCGAGCTATTAAATGAGAAGTTAAAATATAAACAGCTCTTTCTGACTCCAAGATCATCACTCTTGCCACTACACAATGCTACCTTTTGAAATTAATGCACAAGACATTTTAACAAAATGTCTTATTTATTTGCTTCCTTGTTTTTACGGAGTACCAATATCCAATTCCAAACAACCTGCATTAGCCCACAAAATGTCCTGACCTTTTGTGAGAATAGGTGACTTGCAGAGAAGGAACAATTTGTTCTCATTTAGTTTTGGAGTCCCTAAGAGGGGTTGTTCATTGTGGTACTGTATCAAAAGCCAGATTATACATCCTGAAAGGTAGCAGTGTGTGGAGGGAGCAGACACAAGAAATGAACAGGAAGAAACTGGTAAATGTGTTTCTAAGGAGCCTATATTTGGAAAAACACAAAATCTCACAATCACAGTAGAATCAGAGCATCATGTCAATATGCAGAACATTTATTCCTTTCCATCACCCCCTCTGATGACTTAGCAATTCATTTGAACCAGGTAAAATTAAAACCATATTCTCATAACTATACAAAAAATACCCTAGTGGTTGTGTGATTCTAGCAGTTTTAAATGTTGGGCATGATTCATTCTCAACCTCAGTCTCATCTTGGTCCAGTTTGAGAATGGGGAGCATATATGAACACCCTTCAAATTAATGAATGCTTACTTTTCAGGGTGCCTATAACTGCATAGGAGGAAACTGTGTCTTTTACAAAATTGTGATCTTTCGATAACTGCCCACATTTTATACAGAGTGCAAACCAGCCTGCACAGCGAAAAGCAGATGTCTGTAATGAAGGTAATAGCAGTCATGGACCATTGGGAAAGAGTTTCTTTCCTGCATTTTTATGAAGCTCAAATACTTATTTTGATGAAGATTAATGTTCCCCCTGTAATTAAACACAAACTAAGTATTCAATCACTGTACCTCCTCAATTAGCGAACCATACTTGACTTAGCACCAACTTTAAATGAGCATGTTGATAAAGTGTTTTCTGGATTAAGGTTTCCATTTAATAGTGCTCTTCAATATTTTTCTGCTTACTATTTACTTCTTGTGAATTATATCTTGATAATTTCATTTTAAAAAATTTTTCCTATGATTACGTTGTGTTAAACTTACTGGTACAAGGACGAAGACTTTTTGGCTGTAACAAACAGTAAAAGAAAAAAAGAGCAATCAAAACAGGTTCATGCTACATCTTTAAACAGGTGACTGTCAACATACCTTCCACCCTGCAAGGCTCAGGCAAAAGGATACCTGAATCAACATCCCTATCCTTACAATGCAGAGGGAAAATAGCCTGTGTTTGAGAGACAATAACCTTGGCCACAAAGCTGAATGTCTGGTCAGCCACAGATAAAAGAGAGCAAATGTGCAAATAAAAGCTGACAAACAAAGATGCTCTGAGTGTCCTTCAGGAAAGACCTTGTTCAACCCTAATCTCTTCCCTGGATAGTTTCTCTGCAGGTCGCTCCAGATCAAGTAAGGAAAACAGAAGGGCATCTGGAGTCTATTGCCTAACGACTCAACCTGGCATGAATAAAATTGTCCAGAACCAGACAAAATAAGTTATTTAGCAATAAAAGTATAATGGATAAGATAATTATGTAAATAATCCAAATTCTAGTGAGGTAAAAAGGCCAAAGATCTGTAAATTATTAAAACTACCTAAATACAAAACTGGGCAAAGAAGAACCCAGAACATTTAAAATATCAAAGAAACTGTGGAGAGAGGTAAGAGCCCCAACAGTGCACTCAGAAAAGACATACACTGAAGAAGAGGAGTTTTCTCAAGGAAGAAAGAGTCCAGAAGGAAAAGAGGGTAGAGCAAAAATGGTGCACAAACCACAGGGTACAGACTCAGAAAAGGGACACAGAAATGTAAATTATAGACCCACTGTCTGCATCTGTTGATTTCTAATGCTGTGGAGTGAGGGTTGACATCCACTAGCCTGCAGATGTCATATGTTGAAACCTAACCTCTCACATGTTTGGGAGGAGACTAGGTCATGAGGATGGAGACCTTATAAGTGGAACTAAAAAAGGGACCCCAAAGAGCTGCCTTGGGCTTTCTCCTCCATAAGGACACAGCAAGAAGACAGCGCCCACAAACCAGGAAGCAGGCCCTCACCGGACACTACATCTGCGGGACCAGACACCTGGGACTTTCAAGTCTCCAGATCTCCGAGAGCTAAGCTTCTGTTCTTGCACCACTCCATCTACAAGGCTTTGCCATAGAAATGCAAAGGTTAAGATGTTGCTCTCCCAATCTTGTAGTCTCAGACTCTGAGCACATGCAAAACAACGGAGATAGGCGAGCATACATTACAGGACTGAATCGAGTTGGTTTTATGATTACAGACTCATCTTGAAGAAAAGGGATTGGCCATCTCAAAGAAATTCTCCCAATAGTTTACAAGCTGAACACGATGCAGTCATTGACTGGGTCCCCAAATCCTTCCAATGTCAGGGGCCTCCTTGCCACAAGAACAGGGTTTTACTCCGTGGCACAAGTCTATTGTGCAGCACAGTCACGTAAAGCATTGGTAATGCAGAGAGCCACAGAAATATTTAAGGAGAATAATGGTTTGAATATTAGGAGACAGCAAAAGGCAACAAAGACCAGATAAGCCAACGACAAGGACTGAGGCTCAAATCACACAGGGAGACACTCAAAGAACAGGAGAGATTTACAGGGCTGCTGAGTGACTTTTAACACGGGCTGTGTGTACAGTTCTCCTTCATGGGTAAAAGAGGACACATGTAGTGAGTGCACTAAGACAAGGGGAAAGAGTGCTCAGAAGGGTGCCCTGGAACATCAGCCTGGGGTAAGTAAGGCATACAAGCTGAATAGCTTGTAGATCACTGCACACGCAACTCCACGGCCATTCCAGATCAAGAATCAAGAATGCTGATCTATTATTACATCTGTAATTGTCTTTACACCTGTGCTATCCATTTGATCTTGAGGACCACGAAGAGCTTGAAGGGGGTTCAAATACTAACAAAAGAAGATGAAACTCCTGCACTATAAAACACATGCATTTTTTAAAGGCCCTCCCTAGCCCACTGAAGGAACAGCTGAACAAAACTTGAACAATATTCTTCCTGAGAGTGAATCAATAGGATGCGGTCAGGGTCTTTTCCCTTTTACAAAGGACCTCAGACCATCTCTTGAAATGCTTGAAGAATCTCCAATCTACATGCCTAAGTGAAGAGCTGCATGATTAGATGTAGCCCACATAGAGAATACCTTGTCTTGTTTAATTTTATGACCAAGTTTTCCAAGTCTTCAAATTACAAACTCATTAGATGAGACATACCCTCGGCTATTCACAAAATCCAATCTTCTGCCTTGCTGACAGAACATAAACATGTCCTTCACTTGAAGGAGAGAAATATGATAAAGGATACTTATCTCTGGCTGTATTTCACAGATGACAGAAGGGGAAACTGTCTTCTAGTTGCAACAGCTTCAGGACTTTTTGCAGGAGGCATGTTAGGAGGAGGGCATGCAAAGGAGGATTAATTACACACAGGTTTGGTGGTAAATGAAAAATGCAAAATAATATTAACTTTAAGAGCCAATAGAACCTTCTTTCTCTCTCAAGTAAACGTCAATAGAATTCTTCCATCTTTGGACCACTGGCTGGGATTCCACTGCCAAATAACCTTATAGTCCAAGATGGCTACTCCAGCTCTACCACCATGTCCCCATCCCAGCCTGCAAAGTAAGAAACCAAGAAGGGGAAAGGCACACTCCAACCCATAATGATCTTTCCCAAAGCTGCCTGTCAGTGCACTCACATCTCATCTGCTTTAGTCAAATGATCACCTGGCGACAAGGACGTTTGATTCTGGTTGGCTAATGTACAATAACAGGGATACCACTACAGAGCAAGAAAGCAGAGTTAGTTCTATTTATCTTCCACGCTGAGACACTATTGGGTCACAACTAATAATTAGTTTATATGACATCAAGATGAGATGTATCAATTGCTTATAGGTCACCCTGGGAAATGAGATCTGGGATGTGGTAGAGAGTCTTGGCTCCTGCTAGTAACGCTGGCTACCATTTTGGAAGCCCAAAGAGCACATCGGTTATGTAGTGCTCACTTGATTTTCTACTCATTTGTTTAGTAAGACCTTTATAACTTATTAATTCTCCCAGCAAGCCTCTCAAGGCAGCATTTTTGCCTCTATTTTAATGGCTAAGAGAGCAATGCTCAACGAAGTCAGCACGTTTGCCCACACAGACTATGTCAGACTCAGGGATCCAATTCTTGCCTGGGAGTCTATGGAACACCCCTGCTCTTTCACAGCCCCACTCCCAGCTGCTCCCAACTTATGTAAAAACACGTTCCCCCATCTTAAATGTATCCTGCTAAGTTAAAGAGGCATAGCATAAAAGAATATGCATATATATATATATATATATATATATATATATATATAAATCTAGGCATATAAATTCTAAGAAATAGCAAAACTGAAGGGATAGAATGCAGACCAGTGCTTCCAAGGAGCATGCTGGACATAAGCTACCAAGAGCCAGAAGGCAATGTGGGATGAGGGAAGGGTTCTGTTGCGGCTGGACTGGTGGTCACACAGTTGAGGTCAAGGATCAACTCAATGACCTAGACACCTAATACTGATAGACTTCATTATATATAAACTATACTTAGTGAGTGGGGATGAACCTGCAATGGCCAAAGAAATGGTAGCCAAGGGTTTTGGAGGTATGGGAGTTGGCACTGTCCACTCACAACCCGATGTCCCCATCGTGAAGGACAGTGGGATCTCCTGTATGCATGGCCTGCAGAGGGCCTGGAGTTCTTGACAGGGCCTCTTCCTGGGGCCACACACTCTGCCTCTTCTCTAATCATCTGAGTTATCTGCTCAGGTCCCACTTGATTGCACACAACCTCACCTTGGAGTGACCTTCTTCAACTTCCCCTGCCGCTTACCTGCTCATCTATTTCTCTACGATTACTGAATGGTCAAAACTGTTGATTCTCTAGGAGCAAAGGAGCAAGACTTGTAGCAACTACGAGGCTTCCAAAAGATCAGTGAAATACGAGGATTTAGGTAGCAGAGCTATTGTGATCTTACTGTGCAGCCGCCTTCCTGCCAGGCAGTGTGTGTTCCCTGCAGCCTTGAAGAGATTTTGCAGATGAGCCACAGGAGGGCAAGGTGATGAAAACCAGGCTGCAGTCAGAGGAACCTGGTGAGAATTTATAAAACGGATCAGCGAGGGAGGGATTGATTAGTTAGGAAGGCCTCCCACGGCCCCAGAAGAGCAAATGAGGGCCTGAGCATACGCGAGGAAAGGAGAGTGGGTGGTTTGAGAGCTGGGAAAGAAGGCACAGCCATAAACCATTCTCCTGCGCCCACCATCGGCCCAGACCCAGAGGGGCAGTGGGCAGGAAAAGCAGCCCGTTCTGCAGAAGAGCAGCGGCGAGGCGGGGGTGGCCCTGTACAGCCTCCTGGGGCTCAGAAATTGCCATTCTCCCCTGTCATTTCCAAACTTCCCCATCCTACTCACAATATTCAGGTTTTTGTTTCTTGTTTTTACAGCCTCGTACATTTCTGCAATCACTAGGGAACACAGGACACTAAATGCCTTGCAAGTTCCTCTGTGTTCCGTGAGGCTCTGATGAGCGGGCCCTGGCGATATCACAGTGGTTCTCCTGCTGCCTGCTCTGTATTCCATCGCGTGCTTTCATCGGTCTGGGTGTTTTTGCAAGTGCCTTTTCTGTTGCCTGTGCAGTGGACAACGAATTTCTTTCCCTTTCTCTGTCTGCTCTCTTTTGCTTAACCAATGTGTGGGGCAGGTTCATGAATTTTACCATCCACTGCAACCCAGATGGGCAAGGAGATGGAAGTTCATTGCAGTCCAGTCTTCCTCCAGCGCCCTGTGTTAGTCCCATCCACCCAAGGGAGCAGGAAAGCAAATTCACTGAAGTTGAAACTTCCCCTCCCGCAATAACGCTGCCCTCATTGAAAAAAATACTCAGTCTCTCCAAAAGGATCCTGCAATCACTGGGCTGGGCGTGCTCCCGGCCTCTCCCTCTGCGAAAATGTGGTGTGTCCAGGGGAGAATAGGACTGGGATCCTCCTGAAAAAGTAAAAACTCCGTGCACTCACCTATGAGGTTGCTGGGGGGAGCTTATGATGGTGAACGGAGGCTGGGCTCTTCCTGCTCTCTTCTTGGTTTTTCCTCCCTGGCACAATGTCACCTCTGTCCTCCTCCCAACCCCACCCTCCAGGCAGCCAGATACCAAGGACAAATCAGTCTCGGAAAGGCAAAAGATAGCGCATTAGAGCTGTTTTCAATTTTACTTTATCATATTTTGTTTTGTTTTATTTTATTTTATTTTATTTTATTTATGCTGGGAATTGAACCCCGGGCCTTGCACATGCTAAGCACACGCTCTACTACTGAGTTACAACTTCAACCCCAGAAATTTAAAATGTTGCTCTCTTTGTCATTGATATTCCCAGATTTGCCTTCTATACTTGAAGGGCATTCCAAATAATCAGAATTATGTTCAAATTCCTCTGTTCTACTCACTGTTAGCATTTGCATAACATGCCCTCTGGTTTTAAATGTAATAAACCACGACTTCATCTGTTGCCAATAACACGTGCCAAAATACGCAAATGTTAGAAAAGACCTCTCGCTTTTTCCCCCTAAGAGTTGTCTCTATGTAATTCAGTAGGTTTTGTTAAAAGTGCCCCAATCTGGACAAATTACCAAAGAATAGTGACGGATTTCAGTGCATACTGATCTGCAGCACTGTGGACTGACTACACATAACAATGCCCCCATGAATGGAGTGACGTTTGTTTGGGGGAGTGAAATTGAATGGCAAAGTGAATGCTAGATGTTAAATCACTACAGAGCATGCGTTATTAAAGCACCATCAGTGTCTCTTGGAAGAGGCCAGCCTAGGCATGCACTTGGCCTCCTGAAGCCCCGTGTGACTCTGAACCCTCGTGTACAATAAGCCACATCCTCATCATCCACGCCAGCCCCCGTGACAGCCTCCTGGTCCCCACTCACTCCGGGTCAACAGGCCAAGCAGTCGGTTGACATAATGGTCACTGTGAAGAAATGGGGATTTATTACTTGATCTGGCTATAGAAACAGGAAGTGACATGGGACAAGGGAGACCAGGAAACCCATACATTTGATCAAAGGCTAGGGGAGGGAAGGTACGAAAAAAGACAGTTCTCAGTCTGAAGAGAAAGATACCAAGAGGAACTTTGCCTGCTGCAAATTTCGAAGCCCATACTGAAATTGTGCACCTCTGCATCACCACTCTGGGTTTGTGCAAAAGTTATGTAACCTTACTGAGCCTCATTTTCCAACTTCATCAAGTGGAAATACCTATTCATTGGAGAATTAAACAAAAGACTACAGAAGTAACAATGCCGTCCATGCCCCATTGCCCCATCCCCTTTTGAGCCTGTGAGGCCCCACATCACCAGCCAGAGGCTCTGGTCATAGCTCATGGAGGACTGCAGTGACCAGTCACCCCTGCCAGGAGCTGTTCCCCTGCCGAGGCATCAGCTGTGTATGACCTCTTTGTCACTAAGGAAACGCAAATGTAAACCACAGCAAGAAACCACTTCATCCCCACTAGACTGCTGAAAATGATCCCAAAAACAATGAAGTTAATATACAGATAAACAGCCCTGATGGTACCAAGCAATGCCCAAAAAAAAGCAACTAGGATCTTCATACATTGGCTTCTAACACACAAAAACTGACTAAATGAGTGCCTGTCACTTCCAAGATGAGGTCATAGAAGATAATGACTTCTGTCTTGACGAGGGCGCTGTCTCGTTGGCTCTTCTGTATTCTGTTCTGATGAAGCCAGCTGTCTCGGGACAGTCTACCATGGTGAGGAACTTCGTGGCCTTGTGGCAACAGCTCGTGAGAAACCAAGTCCTCCAACAGCCACGGAGGCTGAACCTCACCAACGCTCACGAGTGAGCCGCAGAGCACCATCCCAGTCGAGGCTGGGGGTGCCTTGGGCCCATGAGAGTCTGGTACCCACAAGAATCTGTCTAAGCTATTTTGGCCCCCAGGACCTGTGAGCTGATAAATCCTGCTGTTTTGTTTTGTTTTGTTTTGTTTTGTTTTCAGTACTGGGGATTGAATTCATGATGTCGTGCTTGCCAGGCAGGTGCTTGCTCCACTGAGCTAAATCCCTGGCCCAAATCCCGCTGTTTTAAAACACTAGGACTTGGGGTGACTTGCTGTACAGGAGAGGATGATTAATACACAGACCAACACCTGCAGCTTTATTTGGAGACCAGCATGTAACCTGGGCACTAAAGTGATAAAATGAGAAAGAAAAGCACAAGCCAGTCTCATACATAGACTACACAGAAAGATGATAAACAAGAAACCAGCAAAGTAAATCCATAAATCCCTCCCACCCACTCCCCAACACATGCTTTTTTTTTTTTTTTTTTTTTGTACCGGGGATCGAACGCATGACCTTGTGCTTGCCAGGCAGGCGCTTCTACTGCTGAGCTAAATCCCTGGCCAACACATGCTTGTTTCAACATTTGAAAATCAAATGGGTATTTCACTACATTAAAAGAATAAAGAAAGAAAACATTGTGGTCATTTCAGTAAATACAGGAAAAAATATCTCATATTAATACCATTTATGAAAAACTGTCTTACATACTAGGGACAAAATAAAATAATCCTTCTTGAAGGATACTTAATCCAAGAGATTACTAAAAAAAAAAAAAAACTCACATTACACTTTACTTAATGCTGATATGTTGAACACTTTCCCAAGAATTCAGAATAAGACAAAGAATCCCACTATCACTAGGTCTATTCAAACTATGCTAGAGGACCTAGACTTTCCAATAAGAAAAGATAAATAAAACAATTACTGGGCAGGAAGAAAAATTGTCATGATTCCCATAGTACGTTTGCAAAACAGACCATCAAAGCCATACACAGAAAAACTTGAAGATGCATTAAATAAGCAATGTTGATAAATACAAGTTCACTGTACAAATACAACTGCACTTCCATAAATTAGGAAAAAACTATCAAATTTTTTAAAATTTATAAAAACAGTGCAACTGTTTTCTTTCTTTAGGAAGTAGATTCTGAGAACAGATATTTCTGTAGCTTATCAGAAAATATTCTCAAACTCAAAACTATTGAGAATGAAGAAAATATGATTGTGTAAAGGAAAAATTGTAATTTCAGAAAAAAAGGCAACAAGGACTTAGCAAATCCTACAGGGAGTTCTGAAGTTCATACAACGTTTCAAAGTTTTTCCAAACTGAGATAGGAGGACTATGTAAGTTCACTTTGCATTACTGTGATGAAATACCTGATGCTGGTAACTTTACAAAGAAAAGAAGTTATGTGGCTCTTGATTCTGATTCAATGTCTGCATATAGATCATCTTCCCACTGGCTGAGTTCTGGGGTAACACAAGACATCACACCATGAATGATGCAGCATCGTATGCCATGTATCTGGTCTCTCTCCTTCCGAAGCCACCACAATTGATCATGAGTGCTCTTCTCCAATGTCTTGATCTAAGCACCACCGTCAAATTAAGTTTCTACCACTCCAATGCCTCACAGTGGGAATGAAATTCCAACGTGTGACCCATGAGGACACTTAAACACCCATGCCACAGTAGGTACCAACCAGGCTGTGATAACTGTTGCATAGGCAGGCATTGCATATGCTGAAGGCAAATTTAGTGCTGGTGGCTCTCTTCTGCTGGGATAGATTCCAGAAGGGGACAACTGAATCCCTGAAGCTGAGGACATGAGTGGCTCCACCTGAAGAGGGGCTTGGATGGAAACCATAGCATCGGCGAGAGATGCCTGACACACTACATCATCATTCCAATGAAATGTGCAGATGCTGTCTGTGTAGAAAGCTGTGTTACTGAAAGAAGGCAAAGAGCTTGGTGAATGGCCAAATACACCCAGGGCATGAACTGAAGGCTCAGTAGCAAAAGATGTCAAATCTCACCATTTAATCCCTGAACTTAATACATCTTAACAAAAATTCCAATGCTGTGTTAGTGTGTGTGTGGAATTTGATCAGCTAGTACTAAAGTATATGGGGAGATGCAGAAATATGAAGAGCTATGCCCAGCCAAGACATTCGCAAAGGAAAAGTACTGAATGGGAGAATCTGCTTCACTGACTATAATGGCCCATTATAAAGGTCTAATTATTAAGAAAGCAAAGTAATGGCAAAAGAATAGAAAAATTGCTCAAAAGAGCATAATAGAAACCCAGGAAACATTCATACGCACATGGACATACGATTTCCCTCCAATGTGACCTGCAGAACAATGGGGAAAGAATGACTTTTTCCAAAAAAAGGGCTGGGAAAACTGGATGTCCTTATGGATATCTATAGGGACAGACTGAAATTAGATCTTCATGCCAAACACAAAAGTTAATTTCAGATAGATTGTATACCAAAACATGAAAAACAAAAGAATGAAACTTCCGGAAGTTAATAAAGGAGAATGTTTCTGTAGCCTTAATGAAGGGAAGGACTTCTCAAACATTTCACATGAATCACATGGAATCACAAAGACGAAACATGGCTTTCTTTGTCAAAAGTCTTCCGTAACAGGGAAAGGACAACTCTCAGCATGATGTATCTCCAAAGAGGGCCCCTAGCTTGAATTTTAAAAATAAATAAATGACTGCAAAAAAAAAGAAAAAGAAAAAGTCAAGCAATCCAATGGAGAAAATTCTCTTGTTTCTGCAACAGGTGATTCAAAGAGTTTATCCGAAGAGTCAACGAACAGCTTTGCTAAAAATCATGTAAATACAAATTAAAACAACAGCAAGTCCCTGCACGGTCAAGAAAACACCTTAAAAGTTACTAATGGCAATACCAAGTGTCAGAAAGGCTGCAGGCCACAGGATGCCACTGCTGCTGGCAGTAAAAAGAGTTTGTCATCAGTGAGAGAACGAGTACCCCGTCCTGTGCCACCCAGCCATTGTATTGCAGGAAAGGCAAGCACAGGCCTCCGAGCTCTGGGGACGAGGACTCACACACACAGCTCATGAAAGCCCCGAAACATCTATTGATGTTGGGCAGGCCAATGAGCTGTAATAGTATATATGGATTATCACAAAAATCAACTGCTGCACCCTTCAATGTGGGTAGACTTAGATATGTCACACTGAGCGGAAGAAATGCCCACAGTAGAATCCACACCTGATGATTCTGTTCACAAGAGGCTCGCGCACAGGCAGGACTGAGCCGCAGTATGTGAGGGGCACACAGAGGGGCTGAGCCCTAGAAGACCCGGGATGCGGTGGACGTGTGAGCCTGGTTTTCAACCCTGGACAGAGAGAGTGGGGAGTCGAGGGCGATACAGCAGAGTTGAAGGAACATGGGCAATCTCGCCTTCCAGGTCATCTCTCCAAAAACACAGACTCCTGATTTTTCTCCAGCTTTCAGAGAGGAGAGAGAGGGGCTGGATCCCAGATTTATATCGTAGCCAAGTCTGTCTGCAGAACTCCACAGTTGGGTATCAACTAGGCAGACCCACATGAATGTGTAAGTGGCTCCCTAAAGTTAATACCCCTGTGACAGTTAAGCCCAACTATCGACTCGGTTGGCTTGAAAACCACTGAGGGAAGCAGAAAACACACTCCCGGGGGTGACCAGGTGGGTATGGAGGCACAAGCTTGGGTACTCCATATGGTCTTTGGTGCCTGCTCTGTGTCCCAGCCCCCATACGTTGAGCAGTTTTGCTCCACGGTGTCCTTCTGCCGTGACGTTCCTGCCTGCACCATCACCATGGGCTGAAACCGCTGAAACCCTGAGCACAGATAAGCCTTTCCCTGCTTGAAATTGCGTATGCAGGATAATTTCATCAGGGCAACAAAATACAACCACAATGCTTCTTCCTAGGCAGAGCTTCCTTCTAACGCACCCCTCCTCTAGCCTGCCCCACAAGGCCTCCTCTTGGCCATCGATGCACCTAGATTAGGGGAGAAAGTGTTCTTATGCTGTTTCCTACAGCTGCAGCCTCGAGAGTGTCCTCAGGCCCTGGGCTCATGTTACTATCACGTTGTCTCCTTGTCCAACCGAGGCCGGGAGCAGGAAGCAGACACAGCGGCTGATCTTCCAGGAGGGTTCCCTGAAGTACTACTGCGTGGGACAGTAGGTGCTTCTCCATCCTGGGACACAGTTTCAGGCCCTGCTGTGTATTTAGACTCCAAACGCTTTGAAGCCGAAGGGAGGTCTGTGGGCCAAACACATTTACAGGAACAAAAGGAAATGGCACAGTAAAAGCAGGCTGCGAAGAGAGAGCCTTGCTTCCGCTTTTCTGTCATGTGGCATGAACGGAGAAGTCGTGCAGTACACCTCTTCCTGCTGCGCGCCTCCTCCTCCTCCCCGGGTGAGTCGTGGCTCCAAGGGAGCAAAACTGTGTGCAATATGATTTTCTTCCTGATTTCAAATCAGAAATGACATTCTTAACTTGATAAATCATTGCAAGATAATCAAAATAAAATTTTAAAAATGCAAGCACAAGTTTGGAAAAACAAAACTGTAAAGAATTTTTGTTTTGTTTCATTTTTCTCTTTGAAATAAAATGGAATTTAAAAAAATGGAAAAAGGGGGAAAAAAGGAATTAACCCACTGTACTGCAAATGAAAAATGTCATCTGGTCAGATTAATTGCAGTTTGGTTCAGGCTTTTGTTTTATTTTTTTTAAGACACCTAGAGGTTTGTTCCAGGATTGGGTATTGTGTTGGCCTCAAAGTAGACTTTGTGTCACATCTGCTATGCCGTACCATTGATACAGGGGAATGAAACTCCCAACCTACTAGACGTCTGGGATGAGTTCATGTTCTCTAAAAATCAAAGAATGAATTTTAGGAACAACAGAGGTTAAGACAAGAATATATTTATTGAGAGAAAGAAAGCTTCTGTCCGAGAGAGACAGAAGGTTTCCCAAGTGAGTTACCAAAGATTCCATCTTTTCTAGAGACTTTTATAGAGTAAAACCACGAGGTGCGGTGAGTCCAAAATGGGGAAAACCTGGAAACTCGCAAGGCAGATGGGCATGAGGAGGGACAGAACTATGGTCAACCAATAAGATTAATTGTTCAGGCAAAACTGATTAAATCAAGGACTAATGGAGAAGCGAGTCACAGAGCAAGCAGGCATTCTTACAGAGCAGTGACTCTTCCTGTAGGACATTGAGATGGTGACTCCTGGCTTCCTTGAGGTGATCCACACCTATTTAGAATATCAATCTCTGATGTTTATACTTAGGGTACGGTTGCATTTGTTTTGCCTTTTGTCTTGAGATCTGGTCCAGAAGCAGAGGTGTCTGTCTCCAAGGTTGCAAGGTACCCGGGCTTCTGCACTGGCTCCTTCGAGGGCGCAGCCCTGTCCAACTGCCTAGAATAGTCTATTTAACTCAGTTGCCTGTAACCCCACTGCCATCTCCATGCATTCATTCTGACTTCTCCTGGACACACTTGCACAAATATGGAGCAGTTTACCCACAGGACTGTCAATACTGACCAATGGCTCTGCCTCAGTCACCTCCCTCGTGGTGTCTCAGGTAGACCCCTGCCTTCCTGGTCTCTTTCAGGGACAAGAACAGTTTCACCAAAGTAACCATGATACAAGCTCAGAAACGAAAAATTCTGAGCTTTCATCTGACCTTCACTCCCCTGCTTTACCTTCCCCACAGCTCAGGCTTGGTCTTTGAATGAGGTAGCTGTAGCCACAATGTGATCTTTTCCCCCACCGACCCACCCAGCACACACACACAGACCCTACCCATTTCCTTCTCCATCTACGTACACCCCAGCCTTCCACAGGGCAGAGCAATACCCGGGGGAGATTAGGACCCAAGGGCTAGTGTGTATGTGACAGAGGCATGGAGCCACAATAGCAGATGGTCAAATGCTAGCTTCCAGGGGACACATCAGCATGCTTTCTGGTGCCCCTGCCCCAGATGTCCAGCTGCAAAGTCCCTTCAGTGAGTGATGTCTGCAGCTGGCCCAGTGCCGCCACCCTTGGAGCCTCTCCATGAGCGCCTCTCTCGTGATCTCACCCAGGGACCCTCTCAGCAGGAGACTTTGCTCTCAGATGAGGGCCTGATCTTCATAGCAGCCACTTGAGCCACGAAGAGCCACACCTTCTCGCCTCACTGACCTGTGGAACGGCATCTGCCAGGCCCTCGCCCTCTCTGTGGATCTAGGCACCATTCCCCTCAGCTCAGGGCTAGGAATTGTTCAGGCTGAGGCAAGCAGGAAGCAGCTCTAGCCTCTCCATCCCACCACATCTCTGCTTTAAGGGGCTACCAAAGCCAGTGGAATTTCCCAGCAGGCTCGAGGCCGGTGAAAGCACTGGCTATGCTGAAACACCTCGCAGTTACAGAAGCATCCAGCGGGAAATGCCTCTCCAGGCTCTCCCGCTTTCTGGCCTCTCCAGACTTGCAGACCTGCTGGTTTGGGGACTCATCAACTGGACTGAAGTGGATTCTCTGCCTTCTTGGGAGGAAAGAGAAAATACAATGCTCTCAATCCAAAGGCACAGCTATTTTAAGTTCTCTCTCTATCTCTCTATCTCTGTCTCTCCCTCTCTCTGTCTCTCTCTTTCTCTCTCTTCCTCTCTGTCTCTCTCTCTCTCTCTCCCCTCCCTCCTTTCTCTCATCACTCTTTAATGTCTGCTCTTATATATGATGGAAATTGGTGGTCAGGCTGATTGTCCCTAGGAGGCTCTGCTTTTAGTAATGTGAGAAAGGGCTTAGTTAGCATCTCTGTTTAAACTCTGAGTCGTCTTCACCTCCCCTTCTCAGGATGATGATCTTAGGTGAAAATCTCCATGGCCACATAAGTCCCAGTCCACACCTGTGTCACTTGCTCCCCATTGCAGAACCTCTCCCTTGGGGTCCAAAGCACTGTGTTTCAAAGCTGTTGGGAACTGCACTGAGGCCTCAGAGGACAAATGAAGGTCAAAGGCCCTTTGTGGGAAAGCAAAGGAGAAGCTCATCTATCGCTGTTCTCAGGACTTCATGATAAACGTGTGCAAACCAGAGAGCGCAGGTCAGCCTGTGCAAGAAACTATTTGGGCTCCTTTGCCCCTGTGGTAACCACATTCACACCACCCTGCCAGACCTCTTCTTGGTGCTCCCCCAAGAGCCCCACAGTCCCTGTGGGTCAAGAGTTTGTTTCAAACCATTTCGAAGAAAACAAAAGACACTAGGGTAGCCATTGTTAATCCCCTGTTGTTATGTTTTGAAGACCTATATTGCTTGCAGTCTTCTCTTCTGAAATGCTATGTTGTGTTTGACTCTGTTCTGTTCTATTTTGTTTTGTCCAATTCTCTTTAAAAATAAAAAAAAAAAGAGTTTGTTCCAATAGCATCAGTATCCACGACCTTGCTCCACCTGCAGTAGATGCCAGCGGGGTGCCAAAGCAGGTGGCAGGTGCATAGGCACAGGCCATGTGGCGCATCCATTCCAGTGTCCCAGGCTTCCCGCGCCTTCACATACACATCTCTTCAGGGGCCTGTAGAAGTTCCGATAGTTTAACTTCAATTAGTACACAAGTCTTCTTGGGTTTGGCTTACAGTAAACTGATTAAAAAATATTTTCCACTGTTAGAGCACCCTCCGCTTCGTAGGTTAACACATTGGATCCAAAATCTCTGCTCAGGGAATCAACACCAACAAGTTCAGTGGAGAATGTATAACTCCAGGACTCCACCACTAGGAACTGGAGCAGCTCTGCAGTGCTCTTGGTGTGTGTGACATCTGCTCATGGCTCATGCCGTGCACCTTGCCCTCAGAGGCCTTCCAGAACCTAAGTCTGGCTACAATTCTAGAAGCAAGAATGTGTATATAATTCCAGAAGTGACAACAGGCTTTAAACCGTGCTAGGACTAGGTCCTGCTGGCCTCGTGGCACCTGCCTGTGAGTCTAGCACTCTGGAAGGCTGAAGCACGAGGATTCCAAGGTTGAGCCTCGCTCAAGCAACTTAGTGACTTAGTAAGACGCTGAGTCAAAATAATACCCAATGGGAGAGAGGATGTGTGTGTGTGCACGTGCGTGCTCTCAATTTGAAACACAGCTATTTTAAGTACTCTCTCTGAGTGAATAGCTCAGTCTGAAGGCCCTCAGCCCAATCCCTAATGTCACAGAAAAGGGGGTGGGAGGCATAGGTCCTGAAGAGGATTAGTTAGCAGCTCCTAAAAGGTGGCTACTTCAGAGGAGGCTGCCGTGGGTCCCTGAGGAAAGAGGGGGCAGTCTTTTCATACTGAGAAACAGGGCTGCTGCTGATCATGAAGGAGCTGGATGGAAAATGTGGGCCCCAGATCTCCAGTTCAGCAAAGCCATCTGCCTCTCTCCACTCCAATTTTCAGAATCCCGCCCCGTCCCAAAGGACGCCCCGGCTGCTGCCGAAAGACCTTCAGGGTTAGGAACTCAGTCTGCATTGTAGCACAGCCGCACCCGCGCTTAGACTTGGGGCCAGACCTTCAGAAATCTCAGCAACTTGCCCACGAGAGCTCGGCACGCATCCCATGTCCCCAGCAGCCGCGGCCTGGACAGGCACCGGCCACACGCACGCAAGTTTCCCTTGGGTTTCTCGTCAGAGCGGACATCGAACGTTTCTGTTCTCTTAACCAGGCTTGGGGCTGGGAATCTGAAAACAAACTCATCATTTTCTTTCTACAAGTTCCCCAGTGTACTTAAAAGGGATCAGCAAACCCCACCAATCCTCTTTATTTTTCCTGAGTGATCTACAGAAGCGGTCACTGGCTCACCCCAATCAAGCAGACTTCAGGCGCATGAATAAAGCCAGCTCCACATCAGGCGCAGGGCCTGAAGTTTAAGGCTGAGCCTGGCCGGCAGGCGGGGAGGAAAGGTGGTGGTGAGTGAGAAAGAGTAGGAGCAAACAACACCACACAGGAACCCAAGTCCCACTGACTCCAAGCTTCGTGGCCTTGGGCTCTGCAGG